>LBNU01026378.1:123492-138299 GCA_014162995.1 Artemisia annua | reverse complement strand
GGTGTGTGTGGTTTCTCCTCTTTCTCTCTCTAGAAAACACACACACCTTCCCCAATTCTTTAATCTAATATACCATGTTTAACCTTTATTTCGAGCATCCCCGACCTCCTGAATAGTGATTCTTGGTCCTACACTCCCCATCATTTTGATGTACATCACGCGCCAAGAAACACCTCCCAACACCATGATTAACACCACCACAGCTCGAGTTCATTACCAAAACCATCTCTCTCTCGTTTTGTTGATACCGGCGGTCGAAGGTAGGAAAAACCACCACCCTTTTTGTCGTTCTAGCGACGGTGGGGGATAAGTACATGGATTTTCAAGAGTTTTTGACTAAATAAAGAGTAAAACTAATAAATATGAAGCTAAATAATTGTTTGGTATCATTTTCTTTCTTTTTGTTCTTGTCGTTGTTATTGAGTCGCGAAAACAAGGGATGCCGTGAGCTTGAGCTCACAGCCTTGTGTATCGAGTCGAGTCTTGGTCACAGGTTCGTGTTTAGGTTAAGATGGAGAGTTGTACATTGTGTTTAAATGATTGTAATATTGGGTGTAGGGGTGTTTTTAATGCTATTAATGTAGAATGAGGGTTGTACATTGTGTTTAAATGATTGTAATATTGGGTGTAGGGGTGTTTTTAATGCTATTAATGTAGAATTCTAAGGAAAGTGGTCTGAATTTTGATTCATGCTAGTTTTTGTTGTACACAATGCTTTGATTGTTGTAATTATAGAAATTGCTTGCTTTAAAGTGTTGTAAACTATGTATCATTTTTTGTACATCTGAATTTTTTAGAGAGAGAGAGTCCTTCCTCCATTATAAGTAGTATAGATAATGTTCAAATATAGTAATTTACAAGTTTATTTAATGTGTAGTTAATGCATTTTGTGGTTAATTAAAAAATTTTTGTTCATTAACTACAGTTTAACCTCTGCTTAGTAGGCACTTTTAGCAAAATCCATATTATAATCATATTTTTTTCCCCACTTGGATTTTATATAAGAGACAAGTATATAAAAGTGTTAAAACCATTTTTCCTAAAATACTCCAACATAACTTTTTAATTAGAAGGTTCCTAGCAATGTTTTCAAACCCGGGTCGACCCGGCCGGGTCAACCGGTTGGACCGGTACCTGGTCAAAAAGCGGGTCAAAAAAACCCGGGTTTCTAAAACCGGGTCAACCGGTTAGACCCGCCGGGTTTTGAGTGACCCGAGTCAACCCGGGTTTTGAAACCCCGCCGGGTTTGGATTTTTTTTTTACTCTTTATTTTTGTTTCCATTATTAAGGTGCTATTTTTGTTTGATATGACTTTCTTATGGTGTATATTCACCCATATTTGTGATTAGTTTCCACTTATTAGATTGAATCCTGTTTTGATATCCAAATCGCTTAGCAGGATTAAGGAATTTAGGACCGCTGTGCTTGAACTTTAAGGTTATTTTTTGTTTTAAATTGCACTGAAAGCTTGTGCTATTTACTGCATTTTGATGTTTAGGTTCATTCATTTTGGATTAGTATTAGGCTATTATGAAAATGGATTTTTGGAAATGTGCATAAAACCGGGTCTAACCGGGTTGACCCGGCGGTCGAACTGGTTGACCCGGTGACCCGCTGACCCAGTGACTCGGCCGGGTCGATCCCAAACCCGGGTTTCAAAACATTGATTCCTAGTAATTACACGTTAGCGTTATTCTTATATGTTATAGAAGTAATTGTCATATATTATATTGTTTATTTCAAAGTATACGCAAAAACAAGTTTAATGATTTGATGTAATGTTATTTAGCAAGAAACAATCACAAAAACACAAAATTCAAAGCTTTATAATCTTGCAACAACGCGCGAATGTAGAAATTTTGTATCTCATTATGTTTGATTAAAAAAGTTACATAGACCCCAAAATAATGAGTGATTTTTTAACTGTATTAAGGTATTTATTTTAGAAAAAGGGTTCTTTTATATAAGCAAATGTTAAAAGTAACAATAGATAAGTTATATATATATAACAAGACTTATGATCAAATGAGAAGAACTCTTAAAATACGCTCTTGCATAACTTTAAAATAGGGGTGAGCATTGGGTCAAACCCGACCCGAACCAACTCGAACGAAAAAGGAAAAACTCAAACCGAGAAGTGAACCGAGAAATAGATATCAAAAACCGAAACCGAACAGAATAACTTGGTTCGGGTCGGTTTTCAGGTTTAAAACCGAAAAACCGACAAAAACCGAATCGAACCGAAACTTACAAAAACCAAAATAAATATACAAAATCGAAACCGAACCGAAATAGATCGGTTCAGTCCGGTTTCGGTCGGTTTGTCGGTTTGAGTCGGTTTTCGGTGGAGTTAATCAGCCCTACTTTAAAAGTATTCAAAATGTTATGTCACCTTTCTGTGCAAAGTTTTCCAAATAAAATTAAGATGTTCTCATTTATGAAATAGAAATATATGAGTTTAGACGTCTATAAAGACTATCGAACAAGAAAGTGTATACTATCGTAAAACTTTTAATTCTTTTTTATTTAAGCAACCATGAACGAAGAAAAGAAAGCCACAACGGAGTTTATAAACATCAACCTTCTTATTCGTATCATATTATCGTAAACGAACCTCACATAGTGTTGAGTCAATCATCTATATACAATTTCTTAACTCTTGCTTTTTAAAGAGCCGATTTTATAAAACATAACTAACCCAACTAACAAGAACGACTTGCAGAGAGAGCTAGAGATACAGTAATACATACACGATAAAATCAAGCTCAAACGAGAAATAACGAGTAAAGCCATGACATGCAGACTAAGTTCATTTGTGCATCCGACCAGGGCCGGTCCTGAGATTTCGGATGCCCTGGGCGAGTCGAGTGAAATATGCCCCTTGTAAACAAACAACACATTTTCTTTTAGAGGTTTGGAACCTGGTCAAGCCATAGAACCGTGTAGAGGTCGCTCGAATTCTTATTGATTTTTTTGTTTTCTATTTTGGGCACTTGATGGTTATGAACGACACAACATGGAGAATCGATATAATATTCTACTAAATAAAGAATAGTAAGTATAGAACAATATCACCTGATCAAATTGAAGAAGAAAAGAAAGATGATCGATTGATTTGTTTAGTCCCTTAATTGTTTCCAATTCAACTCTTAGTTCCTGTAACCACAACATTATAACCTGAACATCAGAACATGTTACACAATTTACGTAACCTGCCCATTGTTTGTTAAAATTTTTCATTAAGTCATGTTAATTAACAGATGACTTAATGCAGACAACCTCAGTTTTATTACTTAATATTTTCAGTCATCTTTCGCTATTAAGTCACAAACAAACAGTTTTTATACGACTTAATTAATTTATTTTTTTTCATATTAAGTCAATTAAGTCGAAATCAAACGACCCCTAAGTGTCCAAGTTATACCATGACATAAATTTTATTGTCATTAATTTCACTTTCTAGCAAAATGTGGAGTATAAAATATGTAAGTTTGTAACTTTGTATTATATAGTTCATTAGTTTGTGACCAATGAAAACAAGGCAACATCACAACTTACATATCTCAACAGTCAACCAGCTTGTATATCGCAACACGTGGCTTTTGTAACAAGTTGATCTAATAAAGTAACAATAAAGTACATGTTCAAAAAAAAATAATAATAATAATAAAAATAAAAAAAAATAATAAAAAATAAAGTACTGTATTGTTTTAACATGCTATTTAACAATAAAATATCAAACTGAATTAAAATTGTGTTTACTACTTTGTCATTCCGTGATAAATGCAGCCTCCCAATTTCCAAAACTTCTCGTCACTTTTTGTCTCTTCGAACAATCGAACCAAAACAACAGCCACCAAAAAGATATATATCAAATGAATAACGGGAATCCTTTGCTTTCTATCGTTGCCCCCCTTTTGACCGAGTGTCTCACTGTGTGATGGAATGAATGATGGTGATCTTTATAACTGTAAAACTTCTATTCTTATTGTTTCGTTTGTTTTTGATAACTGCATATTGAATTAGTCTACTTAGATTTTAACTTTTGAATCGTATTAGTGTGATTTGTGAAGTGGTCAAGTGGGCTAGGTGCTAAAATGGACCAAGATGAATCTAGTATAACTACACATGGACTAAAAATTTGATGCCCCCTTCTTGTGCTACCCTTGGGCCGTCGCCCACGTGGCCTATAGCCAAATCCGGGCCTATATCTGATGAAAGTATGAAACACTACATTATGCATGAAGCTTCGGAAAAAAAACATTATTAAATTAAATTTAGCAAATAATACAAAACACACTGCTCTGCAAAAACAAAATGAACGGGTGCAACAACTTTTTAATGCAATAATGGTATGCATAATGTATCCGCAAAAGAGTAATTTAGAGTATACACTCAACACGAATATATCATATTACAACAACTAAAATTTGAGCCAATACTACATTTCTTACGAGAAAACAGCATATCCTTACTCGAGTAAATTCCAAAATTAATCTATGTGGTGTGGCGGAATTACAAGCTCAATCCAATCATTCCAAAAGTGCAAACACACTCTATGTGAGAAATTATTGGTTAGGTTTTAGTTCATGCCGCAAAGTGTAATGACTAAAAGACCATCTGTTTTCTCCCTTTTTATTATTCTTTAATTTTTTATTTATTTTTTTAAATATATGATACATGATGAACATCAGCAACATCACCAAACAAATCAAACACATAAATACAACCAACTGATTCATCTGCACACACCCCACGAACACATACAGTCAGATGTGGGATTCGCTTGTTCTTCTATTCTAAATGAGCATCGATTTCCGGCAGTAAATGTGGATATGGTGGCAAGTACGTGATGGTAGTTGGCGTGTGTGTGTTTTCTCCATGTTGTGTTTAATAGGTCCATTTCTTTGTGTATTGACTTTTGATATTGGTGGTAGGATGTGAGGTGCTGGCTTTTCTAGGGTTTTTGAGGCCCTGAGCGAGCATTTAAATCTATATGTGCATAATGTTTTTTCTCAAGTGTTATTGTATCATGCTAAAAAAGAGCATTATTGTATAAACTTGTCAGTTCGTTTCACTATTTATTTAATATATTTATAGTATCGTTATAGTTTTATACATCAAATATAGATCTTCGGGCCTTAAAAAGTGAGGGCTGTGGGCAGTTGCTCACTTCGCTCACCAGCGAGCAGAGGCGGAGCTACATGGAGGGTGTAGTGTAAACGCTTTGAATATTTGAGATAATTTTATAATTTGCCCGCCTAAAAATCGCCTGCCGTCAAAATCGATTCTTAGTCAGTTTTAAGAATGTGGGGCCAGTTTTAGTTGTTAGATTGGTGAAGAAGGAAAAGAAAAAGAAGCCGTCAAAGAACATTATAGTAGAAATATAGTACTCCCTCCGTCCCATATTAAATGTCCACTTTTGACTTTTTGAGTCTTTTTTCTTCAACTTTGACCTTAAATAGTTTTGTTTGTATTATATAATACTTGATGAAAATTATATCTAACGAAAATACATTTAAAACTCAATTGATTCATATATTTTGCATCAAGTATTATATAATACCCATAAAAATATTTAAAGTCAAAGTTTATAAAAAAAGACTTTGAAAAGTCCAAGTGAACATTTAATATAGGATGGAGGGAGTAATAGAGTAAACGGGAAAAAAAAGCGTATACTATACGATAAAGAAATGGTCGTAAAACAATTTTTGTTTTGTTGTATATAGCGAAAAATCACGTGTCGTGACAAAACACAAATGGTGTCCTTTTACTAACTTTTCTTTTATATTTTGCCTTTTCTTTTGTTTTTAATTCAATTTTATTGAATATCGACATATAAATATGGTCTGGCACGTCAAAATTGAAGATAGTTATTTTGCACAAGTGTTATTTGCCAACTTCAAGTTGCTTTTTTGTTCTATTTTTTCGCCGTAATTTCCTTTTTTAGCCCTTTGTCGAATTGTTTTCTAGCTAACCCCCTGCCAGCGAGTACGGCCCTTCGAGGTAGTTGATTTTAATGGTGGTGTACAGTGGCGGCCCTGAGGATTTGAGTACCCAGTGCGAGCCAAGAAAAAAATACCCCTAACTCCTAGCAAATTTTCTTTTTTTGTAAATGATAACNGTGATGGTAGTTGGCGTGTGTGTGTTTTCTCCATGTTGTGTTTAATAGGTCCATTTCTTTGTGTACTGACTTTTGATATTGGTGGTAGGATGTGAGGTGCTGGCTTTTCTAGGGTTTTTGAGGCCCTGAGCGAGCATTTAAATCTATATGTGCATAATGTTTTTTCTCAAGTGTTATTGTATCATGCTAAAAAAGAGCATTATTGTATAAACTTGTTAATATATTTATAGTATCGTTATAGTTTTATACATCAAATATAGATCTTCGGGCCTTAAAAAGTGAGGGCTGTGGGCAGTTGCTCACTTCGCTCACCAGCGAGCAGAGGCGGAGCTACATGGAGGGTGTAGTGTAAACGCTTTGAATATTTGAGATAATTTTATAATTTGCCCGCCTAAAAATCGCCTGCCGTCAAAATCGATTCTTAGTCAGTTTTAAGAATGTGGAGCCAGTTTTAGTTGTTAGATTGGTGAAGAAGGAAAAGAAAAAGAAGCCGTCAAAGAACATTATAGTAGAAATATAGTACTCCATCCGTCCCATATTAAATGTCCACTTTTGACTTTTTGAGTCTTTTTTCTTCAACTTTGACCTTAAATAGTTTTGTTTGTATTATATAATACTTGATGAAAATTATATCTAACGAAAATACATTTAAAACTCAATTGATTCATATATTTTGCATCAAGTATTATATAATACCCATAAAAATATTTAAAGTCAAAGTTTATAAAAAAGGACTTTGAAAAGTCTAAGTGAACATTTAATATAGGATGGAGAGAGTAATAGAGTAAACGGGGAAAAAAAAGCGTATACTATACGATAAAGAAATGGTCGTAAAACAATTTTTGTTTTGTTGTATATAGCGAAAAATCACGTGTCGTGACAAAACACAAATGGTGTCCTTTTACTAACTTTTCTTTTATATTTTGCCTTTTCTTTTGTTTTTAATTCAATTTTATTGAATATCGACATATAAATATGGTCTGGCACGTCAAAATTGAAGATAGTTATTTTGCACAAGTGTTATTTGCCAACTTCAAGTTGCTTTTTTGTTCTATTTTTTTGCCGTAATTTCCTTTTTTAGCCCTTTGTCGAATTGTTTTCTAGCTAACCCCCTGCCAGCGAGTACGGCCCTTCGAGGTAGTTGATTTTAATGGTGGTGTACAGTGGCGGCCCTGAGGATTTGAGTACCCAGTGCGAGCCAAGAAAAAAATACCCCTAACTCCTAGCAAATTTTCTTTTTTTGTAAATGATAACTAATGTTATAACAATTAATTATATCCATAACAAAATCATAGTATTAAAAATACATACCATAGTAGTTAACCGATAATTCGTGAAGTTCTCCTAGCATTCTTCATATGGTTGATTAGCTCTTCACAGTTTAAAAAATTTCCAAAAATTTGTGCCCCATTCGAAAATGTGCCCTGTGCGGGAATCGGGTTTGCACCCCCTCCGGGCCTCCCCTGGTGGTGTATGTAGTGATTAGTGGTTGATGGTGGTAAATGACCAGTGGTGGCTGTTTTATTAGTGGTAAGTGGTGGCTGGCCATGGTGAGTGTTCTTCAACTTCAATCTAACATTTTTAAGATTTCGTAATTTAAAATGTGAGTCTTAATGAATGAGAGGGGTGTTTGGTTTTATTAGGGTATGATTATGGGTATTGGAATGAGAATGGGTTTAGAAACACAACTTTCTTGGTGGATTTAGAAAAGGGCAAAATATTTATTAATGTATTGAACTTTTGTGTAGCGAACAAAAAAAATAGCTTTTTGATGCACTTAACTTCATTTTTTTGGCCTTTTTGATGTATTATTGACATTTTTGCCCCTGAAAATATTGAAATTCTAAGGGAAAAATAGTCAGAAAAAAGTACGAAAATCCATAAAAAAAGACAAAAATGAAAGTTCAGTACATCAAAAAACTATTTTTTTTGTTCGCTACACGAAAGTCACAAAAGTGGCAAGTTCAATACATTAATAAATATTTTGCCCTTTAGAAAATGACTATGTTTACGGGTTTGGCTTTTAATTTCAAAACCAAAGCTACAAACCAAATTAAACATTTACAATGAGAATGAAAGTAATTAACTTATTCTCATACCATCAAACCAAATCCTCATGATTGTGAAATTACAAAAGACAATGAAGAACAAAAGGCATGCATGACAAGATGACCTTTAATCAAAAAGTTAAATTTAGAAGTTTCCTCGATATCCTTGAATTATTACATAAAGAAAGCCAAGCAAATTCAAAGCCATACAAATTCAAAGATAAATGAATGGGGAAGAAAATGAGGGTATTTTAAACATTTAACTTTGAAACAGAGAGTAAAATCAAACAAATGTTTTCATTGTGCATGCACTTTTAAGAAGATTAAATTGTGCATGCGATTTCTTCAAACAACATAACGACTTTTGCAATTTCCTCTTATTACTCCGTTTAAGCCAAGAACTACTTAACATCGAGTAATAATAGCATCATACAATAAAATGGCCTTTAAAATATATAAGTAGTTGGTCCGATATTATTATTTTAACTAGAAAAATTTTTTTTTGTAAAAGGTCAAAGACTCGGTAAATATATTACTCCAAAAAATCTTTAAGTACAAAGGATATGGGTGGATCCCATATCTCAGCCCGTTACATAAACGGAAAAGCCTACATAACAAGATATTTCCTATTATCTAAACAAGAAAATAAACCACTACTCAAAAGATAACATTAGACTCTTACGAAACAAAAGTACTTCCTTCCAAGGCCTTGAGCTTGATACCATACGTGTCATAAAAAACATCCAAATTCCCTAAAATATCGTAGACCTGATCCGCATAGTCAACATAATCATAGTCATAATTTCACATTTCCCTGAAAGATCGTAAGCCTTAGAACTAGAAAATTTATGTATATATATATATATATATATATATTCAATTTAAAAACATCATAATTTTACATTTCTTTTAACACTGCATTAAAGCCACTTTATTTATGCATTAAAAATTATATATTTTGAAAATAATATGAAACTTTTTAGATTACGTAAATATGGAATTCTCCCTTTAATCTAAGGACGCTGAAAAAACATGCAAACAAATTCTCACTTTCATATCAAATATGAAACATAAAACAAAAATTATGAGATCACAATCATTCAAGTAAAAAATTCGTATACATATATATTGGACGTATCAGAGTAGTGACGGATGTGCATGCAAATACGCTAGCATGCATGTGTATCCCCTTATTTTCAATTTTCCAATATATACCCTTAATTTGACTATGGCTTTTATTTTTTCTTATATATTTATTATTATTTTATTTGGCCTTACAGAAAAATGGGTACAACCGTTCTAAGACGTTTCTTCATTTTTTGTCAAACAATGAGATCGAGTAGGTGTACAAAGTCATCCTCCCTCTTTTCTCTGTTTTTTCTTCTTTGTTTCCGAGTAATTTTTTGAATTTGTTTTTCTCACCATCTAATTTTCCACAACCAAATGCCTCGTGCGATCTCTCACCCTTTGTATCTTACCGGGCATGAAATTTTTAGGCATGGAAGAAAAACATTTAAGAAGCAAAAGATAAATAAGAAATTTGGGATAAAGATATGTTAAGAGAGAAGAATAGAAGATGCATAGTTTCAAGCACTTGCTGCTCTACTTTTTCTTTATTTTCATTCACTATAACTCTAGCTATTGTTCAATCCCAAGCTCGTCGGGCATGAATAATATTTTCTGTTACACTACACAAACTTCATAATGATATATGTTTTCAAACGTTTACATTTTTTTCTTACATATGGAGTACAAAGTCTTCCCCATTAGGCTAAAGCTAGTGGTACCTCCCCTTCAACGTACACATCAGTATCACCTCAGCTTGCTCACCTTTCACCTGTAGCAGTCACCACTACCTTCATCTTTCATTAAAATACTCATTTTATACAAACATACTTCACTAAATACCCCACACACACTCACGAACCAAATTAAAAATAATAAAAACAAAAGGTGACCGAGTCACCTTTCACCCCCCATTTTTTTTGCTAGCTCGCGCATGAGGAGGGTGTTTGTTTTGGGGGTGACGCATGAGATATGGGTCGAAAAGTGAGGACTCACCTCCCACTCTATCCTGCCTTATAATTGTTGTTGGTCCCTGCTTTATTAATGCAACAGTAAAATATAACAAACAATGGCTTCTTAGAACATATTTACTTTCGCTACATAAATTAAAGTGCAAGTAAAGTAAACATAGAAACACTTGATAACTTCTCAATATACGATTCTTTAGTAGAGCGAATAAAAAAAATACAAAGTATACATATGGAATTACACCAAAGGGCTTTAGCTCAGTTGGTACTCACTTTCGAAAAACTTATGGGCCACTGGAGAGATTTTGTAGATAAAAGGTCACGGGTTCGAGTCCTAGCTTATGCTCACTCTAGTTGGTGGTTGCCGAAGCTATTCTTTGTGGGGTAGACAATGGTTGGTGCCAAAAGGCACCCGTGGTCTGGGTGTTCCTTTCAATTCACACATTTTGTGGATATATACAAAATTACACACTTAACTAAATGACAGTAGTGCACTTTCTAAAAAACAAACTTGATGTGGGTTGATTCCAAAGTAAGCTTTACGACCCTGTAGTCAGTGTGACTAATTGTTATAGTAGAGTATAGGGAAGTTGGAGGATTGATCGTTCGGTAAGGGCGATTGGTCGTTATCTAAGAGAATAGTGAGGTACGCCTGTAGAATATGATGAAATGATCTACATCTAAGAAGATTCGTTTTGGTATTTTTGTATTTTAATTAAAATCAAGTAGATTATCAGATTTTTGAGTGATTTGATTAATGACTAATATCAACCTAAAGACAATAAAATAAAATGCAAGAAATGTAAATTGTTGTGGTAAGCAATGGATGGGAAAAAATATATATATATATATATATATATATATATATATATATATATATATATATATATATATATATATATATATATATATATATATATATATATATATATATATATATATATATATTTAGGGTGCATTAATCCTTATTAACAACTAGCTATACCTATTGAATTTGTTATGCTTTAACTAGTTGTAATTGTTAACGTTTTGTTTTAGTGTAGTGTCTAGGTCCAACTCCAAAATACCATATAACAAATAGTCTAGTGCCTTGGTCCAACTCTTAAAACTACCTATTACGCGTTAATTGTCCAACCTGTGTTAATGTATCACAACCCAACACCGCTTGGTCTGCATGTGTCGCACATAAAAGAGCAAAGAACCCTAAGAGGCTTAGCAAAGCCAATAACCTAGGGAAATTCTATGGTTTATAAAGTTCTTAGTGTAGGGTTTTTGCGGTCATCAACATGGACTATTAAACATGAACAACGAAAAAAAAAACAAGTAAAAACCATATGGCTAAAACCCTAATATCAAGATCTCTAGATCTAGGATGTTACTTCAACAATAAACATATAAGAAGTTTACTTATAGAATTACTTACTTGTTCTTACTAATGTAACCTCCAAGTAATCTTGTGCATGCATGGAATCACATTTTTTTTATCTTTTCTTGATGCTTTAATCTATCATTTAGGGTTTATGGGGGAGAATCACATTGATGGTTACGTCATGTATCCACCAGTACTATGTAATTAGAGTTAGGACTAGATTTTATGCAACGTTGGAACACAAGGTATTGATCAAATAGCGTCGAAACCGTAAGTGGGTTGATAACGTCAAATTATCCATGATTTAAGTGTTATTTCCCCCCCTAATTGCTCATCTTTTCTATTCATATGTAGGATATTTACTCTTATTTGTTTATATTCTGTTTTCAGGGCAAAGATGAGTAAAAGAACGAAGAAACGCGGAAATGGAAGGACTTAAGAGAAAATACATGAAGAATGTGGATTCTGCACTAACTACGGCGTAGAGGTTCATCTACATACGCCGTAGCAAGGATTTATGAAGACTACGGCGTAGCTCACTACATAACTACGGCGTAGAAATCTACTAAAGGGCTCTACGGAGTAGCAACTCTCCACCTACGGCGTAGACCCCAATTTGAGACAGTAAAGAACTCACGTGGCCAAAGAAGAAGTTACGGTTTAGTTCCCCAAATAACTACGCCGTAGAAGCATTTAAAGAAGAAACTACGCCCGTAGCACTTGATCAAGCTACGGCGTAGTTAATATTTACAAAGGCTACGGCGTAGCAACTCAATCAGCTACGTTGTAGCAAAGTCGGACCTATAAATACCAGCCCTAATTCTGAGTTTATTCATTCACTTTTCACCAGACAGAAGATGGGAGAAACTCAGGGAGCAGAAGGAACGAAGTTCTAGCCAAATACAACTCATTTCTAAGGGAGGATTCACACACCAATCATAAGTTTATCAATTCCTTTGTCTTGTATTCGATTCATGTTTACATTTGTAATAACTCAATATTGTTTTACTGCAATTATGAATATGAGTGGCTAAACACCTCTTGGTGTTAGCCTAGTTATGAAATTGTTATTGTTATGAGTTAGTTTTCCACGCATCTATTGTCTATTGTTTGTATAATTTCATGGCGAGTCTTAGGACACTCTAGTTCTGGTAGTGTTGAGCATTGGTAGTTCCTTGGAGGCTTGGTGAATTAACCCTAGCACCCAAGCCAATGGGGATGTGACTTGGTGATAGCAATATCACCATACATGTGTGAATTAACCCTAGGACCACCTACCAATGCGATACGCTTAAAGGAGCGAGAGGGGGTGTAAGATCTAACCATGCCGCATCCCGCTAGATTTGTCCATGTTAGTAGAGGTACTTAATGACTCTTGCATCTTCGTAGGTTCACGCCGCCCGATGAACTCTCAGCTGTACAATAGTCGGGAATAGGACAAGGTGTATGATTGATTTAGGTGATTTAACCAATGGTTTGGGTGAATCTTAGTTAATAACACGTGAGTCTAGATTAATTTTTGTAAACATTAAATTTTCGATGATGCGCAATGTGTTGATATTGAGTTTGATCGACACATAATTGCTCCCTAGAAGTCTCCCAAGTCTCGAAGACTCGAGCTGGAGGAGTGAAGCCTAGAGGAAATGGCAAGGATGAAGAAGTGTTAGAGAACAGTTATATTAAAAAAAACATATATATTATAAAAACATTTAATAGGTGGGCGAAATACTAGAGTTTCCTAATATTTCGCGTATCTCTTGTACACTATGTTCTTGAGATTAGTTTAGGAGTAAAAGGAAAAGAAAGGAAATGGCACTTTATCCATAGGGACATGATACAAAATAGACACAAATTAGTCAAAAAAAAATACATACATACATACATACATACATACATACATACATATATGTATCATATATACATACATATGGCGGGATGTGGGGTGTTACAAGTGGTATCAAAGCCACTCCAAGTCATTCGGGTTATGGGGCAAACCTTATCAAGAAAGATGAGTCCCTTAGGCAGGGTTGTTACCCAACTGAACCTCGAGACGGGATTCCCCTAAGGGGGAGGAATGTAATATCATTGAACCAAATGTGGAACCCACATTCCAAATTACCTTAAACATAACCAACTGTTCATTAGTGGAATAATCACAACCCCCCCCTCTCAAGTCTAAGCATAACCAACTATTTATTAGTGAAAATAAGTGAGAAATAGTTGCTTTCTTCAGTGTAGTGCTCATTTACTTATAAGGTGGAGTAACGGTATGCATCTTAATGGTCATTGGTCAAGCCTTGGTTTACGATATTTTTTTTGTAGTTCTACTTTCATCAGTTGGGATATAAACATCAAAAGGAATTTAGATTTTATGGTTTTTGTGGGATCTCTCAAGTCAGATTATGCAAAGTATCATGTGAGCTGATGATTAAGATTGTCACTATTGTTTTGATGGCTCACAGGCCTCAAGAATATATTAGGTTAAGGTTTAAAAATAAATGGGAGGCTGCTGAAAAGTTGATTCTACTTAAACTTCTTTTGGTCAGCATTTTTGGATGTGTCATTTGTGCAGAGAAGTGGTTTCTTCTTGGACTTCTTTGGGACTTCTTTGGGTCTGCAATTTTGAATGCGTCATTTGTAGCTGTGTAGATAGTTATCATGGGTATTGTAATTTGCATTTACACTNGTCTCACGTGGTTCTAACCGGGTCGTGGCCAGAATGGCCGAGTCTCACGTGCTTCTAACTGGGTCTTGGCCAGAATGGCCGACTCTCACGTGGTGCTAAGTGGGTCTTGGCCAGAATGGCCAAGTCTCACGTGGTTCAAACTGGATCTTGGCCAGAATGGCCGAGTCTCACGTGGTTCTAACTGGGTCTTGGCCAGAATGGCCGAGTCTCACGTGGTTCTAACTGGGTCTTGGCCAGAATGGCCGAGTCTCACGTGGTTCTAACTGGGTCTTGGCCAAAATGGCCGAGTCTCACGTGGTTCTAACTGGGTCTTGGCCAGAATGGCCGAGTCTCACGTGGTTCTAACTGGGTCTTTGTCACAACCCACAATTTCAGGTCATTTCCCAAACCTCGACATTTCACTATTCACCCGTTACTATTCATCATTTACTATTCATCGATCACTATTCATCATTTTACTATTCATCGTTTTTGGAGTCAATTTGAGATTCCGAGACGCGTTCAGAAAATTTACTATTCACATGACACTATTCATTCCCGGAGGGAA
>LBNU01026378.1:94360-121384 GCA_014162995.1 Artemisia annua | reverse complement strand
GTCTCACGTGGTTCTAACTGGGTCTTGGCCAGAATGGCCGAGTCTCACGTGGTTCTAACTGGGTCATAGCAAGAATGGCCGACTCTCACGTGGTGCTAAGTGGGTCTTGGCCAGAATGGCCGAGTCTCACGTGGTTCTAACTGGGTCTGGGCCAGAATGGCCGAGTCTCACGTATGTCTAGGTGTCCCCTCCTCCTTCAAGCTAGCTTTTTGCAGTGAGTTCTACACTTAGCTTATAAACGATGCAAACCGAGTGTGGGAAGGTTTGTACCAAATTGATATCAAGCTGTTTTGGGAATTGTTCTTTCTTACTATCTCAATTCCCTTGATAGTTTGGTTAACCGTATCTCATTTCTTAAGTGATTTCTGATACGGAGTATATCAATGCATTGTTATGAGCAGATTACCAAAAATACTACTCACGTGCCTGGCACGTGAGCCAACCAACAACCTAACAAAATTTCCCTCCCATTCTTCTTTAAATACCTTGTATCTTCATTTCTCATTTCTCATGTATGTTTTGTATCTCATTCTCTCTGTAATCAAATGCACTTCCAATTATCAATAACAAATCCTTTAACCATTTCTACTTGAGTTCACTGTTCTTGATTGTAAATTCTAGTGTTATGTGTTGGCTAATTCCGGTTATAAATACTTAACCCAATTAGTACATTCCATTTGGTATCAAGAGCCACTCCTGGCACCTACCACCACCATAACAGTTTTCTGTTACATTTCTGTTAGAACAACCGTTCTGTTACATCACCACCATACTCCGTTGACTTTTTAGTCAACACCACCGTACAACCATCAATTCCGGTCACTCTAGACCATCTGTCCAATCACACATACGTCATCTTTCTTTTGTTCCGTTTCCCAATCGCAAAAACGTTAGATTAGGCTAGTACGGTGGTTTAGTTCTTCTGTGTGGTGTAACAGTAGTTCTTGAATCAGTTGTAACAGATTATCATGGTTGTTGGAACAAGAAACACTTCAATGGAGGCCCAAGTGGATTATTCCATCAAGAATTGGGTTACTCAACATGTTGTTGAAGTTTCACAAGGTCTTGATCAAAGATTGGAGGTTGTGAACACTACTCTGACCAATATGGTGACACAACTCCAATATTTGGTCACTGGTGTGAATCGATTGAAGACTAAAGAAGGTCCTAGTAGATTTAGTAGACTGGGCAAGTTAGAATTTCCTAAGTTCTCTGGAGATGATGTGCAGGGATGGTTGTATAGAGTTAAGCAGTTCTTTGCTGTTGATGAGGTTCAAGATGATGAAAAGGTCAAAGTGGTATCAATTCATTTGTATGATAAGGCATTAACATGGCATTTACAGTTCATTAAGACTCAGGGGGAAGCAGTTGCATGGACTGTGTATGAGGAGGCTATATTGAAAAGATTTGGGTCTGTTAATGAAGATCCAATGGCAGAACTTAAAAATCTCAGGTATGGCACAAGTATAAAGAGTATCAAGATAAGTTTGAGCAATTGCTTACTCAAGTTGATGTTACTGAATCTCAGTCTATTAGCTTGTTTGTTGCTGGTTTGCCTCCTAATATTGAGATGACTGTAAGAATGTTTAAGCCTAGAACATTAGTTGATGCATTTAGCTTAGCAAGTTTTCAAGAGGCTAGTATAGCTATTGTTAAGTAAAAGGCTGCACCATTGTTACCAACTCCCAGAACCACTTCTAATCACTTTGCCAATAGGAATGTGAACTATCCTAATAGGAATAACACTTTTGCTTTGCCTGCACCAACCAATCAAGCTGTAACCAAACACCCTGCATTGCTTGAAGCACCACCTAGGAAACAGTTGTCTCAAAAGGAATTGGCTGAGAAAAGAGCCAAAAACTTGTGTTTTTACTGTGACCAAAAGTACATGCATGGCCATAAGTGTAGTGGTTAGATGTATGCATTGGAAGTTATTCCATGTGAGGAGGAAAGTGAAGAAGAGGAGTTTGAGAATGATCAGTTAGGTGGTGAGCTTTTGATGAGTGAATGTTTTCCTCAGAACCATACTAGCCCACAGATTTCACTAAATGCTTTGTCTGGAATTCCTACTTATAACACAATGAGGATTAGAGGCAATGTTGATAAGCACTTGTTGCATCTGTTGATGGACACGGGAAGTACTCATAACTTCTTGGACATTTACACTGCAAAAAAGTTGGGGTAAGCTTACAAAAACCTGTCCTTTGATGGTAAATGTGGCTGGAGGAAACAAACTAGTAAGTCAATACATGGTTTATGGTTTCAAATGGTCAATCCAAGGTCAAATGTTTCAAACAGATGTCATGTTGTTGCCACTAGGAGGGTGTGAGATGGTTTTGGGTATCCAATGGTTGTCTACATTGGGTACTGTGAATTGGAACTTTAAAGATCTAGTCATGAAGTTTGTGTATGAAGGTAAGAAAGTTTGTTTAAGGGGGACTCATCAGTCTGAATTACAGTGGATGTGTGGGAAAAAGTTACAAAAACAGCTAGTTGGAGACACCAATGCATTTGGCCCTCTGCTTCTCTGAATTTGATGCAATCCTCAGTGATAGACAAGCCTGAAGTTTACCCTGAATTGGAACAATTATTGCAAGAGTTTGCAGATGTCTTTGAAGTTCCTAGTTCTTTGCCACCAAAAAGAGACTTTGATCACATGATTCCATTAAAAGATGAGTCAATGACAGTTAATATTAGGCCCTATAGGTATCCACCTAGTCAAAAGGATGCCATAGAAACCATGGTCAATGAACTGTTGGAGTCTGGTGTAGTGAGATCTAGCCACAGTCCTTTCTCTTCTCCTATTGTCATGGTGAAGAAAAAAGATGGGTCTTGGAGGATGTGTATAGATTATAGGCAGCTTAACCAAAATACCATCAAAGACAAGTTCCCCATTCCTGTTATAGAAGAGTTAATTGATGAGTTGTGTGGAGCTACATTCTTTTCTAAACTGGATTTGAGATCTGGTTATCACCAAATCAGGATGTGTGAGGATGACATTTACAAGACAGCTTTCAAATCACATGAGGGTCACTATGAATTTGTGATAATGCCTTTTGGCCTCACAAATGCACCATCAACTTTTCAAGCCCTCATGAATTCAGTCTTTAAGCCATTCCTCAGAAGGTTTACCTTGGTCTTCTTTGATGACATATTGGTCTACAGTGCTTCTTTATTAGACCATGTGTATCATTTAAGACAAGTATTGCAAGTTATGAGGCAAAATACTCTGTATGCAAAACAGAGTAAATGTGTGTTTGGAACAAGACAAGTAGAGTATTTGGGACACTTAATTTCAGCTGCGGGAGTGGCCACAGATCCTCACATGATACAAGCAATGAAATCTTGGCCTGTTCCTACTACACTCAAGCAGTTGAGAGGATTTTTGGGACTCACTGGTTACTATAGGAGATTTATCAAAGGGTATGCTAGCATTAGTCAACCTTTGACCTCTCTCCTAAAGAAGAATGCATTTCACTGGAATCCAGAGGCTCAGTTGGCTTTTGAAAAACTTCAACATGCCATGACACAAGCACCAGTACTTGCTCTTCCAAACTTTGACCAAGAATTTGTGATAGAAACTGATGCCTCAGGATATGGAATTGGTGCAGTGTTACAACAAAGTGGACATCCTATTGCTTTCTTAAGTAAGACCTTGGCTCCAAAACATCAATCATTGTCTGCTTATGAAAAGGAACTTTTGGCAGTTGTACTAGCATTGCAGAAGTGGAGGGGCTACTTATTGGACAGGCACTTCAAGATCAGGATAAACCATTTCAGCCTTAAGTATGTTCTGGATCAAAGAATCACCACTCCTTTCCAATCAAAATGGCTACCTAAACTTTTGGGCTTTGATTATGAGATAGAGTATAAGAAGGGTAAAGACAATGTGGTTGTTGATGCTCTCTCTAGAATTCAAACACAGGGTGAATTGTTTGCTTTACTCTTTATAGTTACTTCAAATGAGTTCATGGATGCTGTGACTTTGTTGTGGACCACTGATCCTATGTTAAGTAAATTGATCAAAGAATTACAAGATGGTACCACTGTTAATTCAAAGTATACCTGGAGTGGTCAACAATTGAGAAGAAAAGGTAAATGGGTAGTGGGAGCTGATGATGTACTCAGACAGGCCATGGTTACTCATTTTCACACATCAGCTGTGGGTGGACATAGTGGTGTGCAGGCTACTCTCAAAAGAATTGGTACTTTCTTTTACTGGAAGGGTATGAGGAAGATGGTCAAAGAAACAGTTAGAACTTGTGATGTATGTCAGAGAAACAAAGCTGATTTGTCCTCCTATCCTGGTTTATTGCAGCCTTTGCCAATTCCTACTCAGGTATGGAAAAACATATCCATGGATTTCATTGATTCACTACCCATGTCACAAGGCAAGACTGGAATCCTAGTGGTGGTTGATAGGCTTAGCAAGTATGCCCATTTCATTGCTATTACTCACCCTTATACTGCCAAGACAATAGCCCAGTTGTTTTTGATCACATATACAGGTTACATGGGTTGCCTACATACATTGTCAGTGACAGAGATAAAGTTTTCATGAGTTTGTTTTGGCAATCATTGTTTAAGTTGCTACAAGTCAAATTGAAGATGTCTACAGCCTACCACCCTCAGACAGATGGACAAACTGAAGTGGTTAACAAGTGCTTGGAGTGTTATCTAAGGTGCATGTCTGGTGAAAGTCCAAGAGATTGGGTTCTGTGGTTGCCTCTTGCAGAGTATTGGTACAATACCAACTACCACAGTTCAGCTAAAACCACTCTTTTTGAGATTGTTTATGGACAGCCTCCCTCTCTTCACATTCCATATGTAGCTAAAGATAGTAGAGTTGAATTGGTGGACAGGACTTTACAAGCCAGAGAAAGAGCTATTGAAATGTTGAAGTTCAATTTGAAGAGATCACAAGACAGAATGAAGTCTCAAGCAGACAAGCACAGATCTGAAAGGGAATTTGATGTTCAAGATTGGGTGTACCTGAAGCTTCAACCTTATAGACAAACCACTGTGAGCAAGGAAGACAACACAAGCTATCCTCAAAGTTTTATGGTCCATTTCAAGTGATTGCAAAAGTTGGAAAAGTGGCATACAAGCTAACTACCTGAATATGCAAAAGTCCATCAAGTGTTCCATGTGTCCCAGCTTAAGAAGTGTCTTACTCCTAACACTGTCATGGGAACCTTTCCTGAGTGTGATGCTCAAGGATTGATAGCTGCAGAACCTGTGAAGCTTTTGGAAAGGAAGATTGTCAAACAGCAAAATCGTATGGGAGTGTTTGGTTTAATCCAGTGGAGTAATGGTTATGCCACATGGGAAGATTTAGCTGACATTGTTAAAAGGTTTCCTTCTTTTGTCCCAGATCCTTGAGGACAAGGATCTGTGAAGGGGGAAGCATTGTTATGAGCAGATTACCAAAAATACTACTCACGTGCTGGCATGTGAGCCAACCAACAACCTAACAGAATTTCCCTCCCATTCTTCTTTAAATACCTTGTATCTTCATTTCTCATGTATGTTTTGTATCTCATTATCTCTGTAATCAAATACACTTCCAATTATCAATAACAAATCCTTTAACTTTTCTACTTGAGTTTACTGTTCTTGATTGTAAATTCTAGTGTTATGTGTTGGCTAATTCCGGTTATAAATACTTAACCCAATTAGTACATTCCAACCAGACGGGGTAGATCCTACCAGGAAGCAGACTAGCTTAATGCTTTCTGAACGACCTTTAGGAGCTTCTCTCTCAAATGAATTCTAGCTCATACAACTTACTTATCCCTTACATTTGAATTCTAAAAACTTTCATTGGTACAAACTTCTTCCCTAAAAGGGTAATGTTTTTTTCTTGGCGGTTCTGCTATGATGTGGTTTTCACTTCCAAAAGACCAAATAGGGAGCTACTATTAAACGGAATCAAGCTCCTTTCGTTTTCATGGATCTCTTCTAAGGCTAAATCATCATCCTTAAATTGGATTGAGTGGTTTAATAACTCATGTAATGCTCATTCCCCCTCTGCGTAACTTGAGTGGTTTAATAAGTTACACAACACTTGCTAATTTTTAAATTTAAGTTTTACTTTTTTTGGGAATGATAAATAAAGTTATTACTATTACAGTTCCTGCAGTGCTTGGTAATTAAGTAATTCCGTTTATTTTTCATACAAAATTGTACTTTAATATACTTAAATCTCAATTGCTTAACGTGTTCAGGGACCAGTGCAAACTCTCAGCGGGGTTAGAAACAAAGGGTTGCAATCGCTGGTGCGTTGGTTGAAGAATGTAAAGTATTGCTACTAGATGAACTCACGACATTCTTGGATGAAATTGATCAGGTATGGTTTATTACTCTTCAAGTTAAATCAACATATACATACTCCTAGTGCTCCTATTTTGTAATATGCTCGGTTCTTACGTTTTCCATGCGTTAAAAGTCCCCTTAAGGTAACATCAACAGATTGTTAGCTCCACACGGTCATCATAAGAATAGAATATATTCATCTCTTTGGCGCTCATGCGCCATTGATGGATGGCTTCAGCTCTTATCATTTGAAGTTGAGTTAGCAAAATGTGTTAGATGAGTAACGGGTCGAAACAAGTACTTTTTTGGTATGGGTCAAGTTGTGACCCGATACACTTTTTGGCGCCCTACACTCCAACTTACCAACCAGGTACTTACTTTTTTCATCAAACACGTTATCTTCACTATCTTAGAAACCCATTCTGTTTAATTGTTATATATAAAACTGATTGTATTTCTATAATGGGTTTTTGTTAAATTGTGAATTACAGGAGTGATAGTGTCTCTTGTGGTGAGAAATTTGCAATTGAGAGCCAAAATGTAAGCTATTCAGTCAAGAATGAAAAGGGGAATTTGATTCCAATTTTGAGAAACTGTTCTTTGAAAATACCAAGTGGCCAGTTTTGGATTATGCTTGGGCCTAATGGTTGTGGCAAATCAACTCTTTTCAAGGTAGGTTTTTTTTTTTGGACTTATTATGAAATAATAAGCTTATACAAACCCATGAGTTTCAAAATAACCCGGAAAAATAGGCTTATGAAACATAAGGCGAAATCAAATAAGCTTATAAGCCCAAAAGTAAGCTTAAACAAACACCCCCTTTCATTTATATAGATAACACATATTTTTGTTACTAATATACTCATAGTTTGTATGTTTGGCAAAACTAGGATAGCTTTTAGGAATCATCACTAGTACATATTTTATAAGAGTTTGGGCGATAAGATAATAATTTACTTTCCTTTGTGTCCGAGGAGAGTATCCGAAGTAAAAAATATCTCATTTGATGTTACAGACTTTCAAAAAGTGTTCCATTATGCACATTATGTTGACGTGTCGCATAAGAATAGCGACACATGTGACACATGTCACATGTTGGGGTATATGCCACGTAACTATAATGTGCATACTTGAACACTTTTTAAAAGTTTGCAACATAGAGTGGGACAGTTTGTTCACCAGATATGAAGTAAAGTAAAATGCTTATTTATAGTCTAAACCCGTTTGTTAATAATATAGTTAACTAGCTTTAGAATTGCTTGTTATGTAGTTAAACAATAGTGCCAGGCTGCCAGCATTCTATCAAAGTTTTTGGCTTGTATAATACGAACTTGAAAATAGTCTTTGAGAGTTAAAAGATACTAAATGGCTAAAGAAATGTCCGTGTTGGGCCGAAAGTTTTAGTCAAATACCAGATTATTCGCTTGTTTATAAAGTGAAAGTGACTTCCTTTCAACTTTACGAATTGTATGGAATTGGTAGACTTTGAGGTAAAAGATTCTCATAAATTACCAAAAATATGAAAACCACTATGGTGCTAAAATGAAGCGGAGTGTATGCCAAATGCCAGTTCTGAAAGTACATAGTTTTGACTGGACCATTTTGTGGTTTTAATGGTTAATAAACTTATACTCTTTTGTGATTATGTTACATGAGCAAGAATTCTAGCAAGTGTTTATGATTGTGGTGAGGTGAAATAATCTTAAAAGGGGATCCGTTTCTTTAATGTCTTAAAATATAGAAATGAAATGGTTCATATCAGTTAGTACTGCAATTGTTGTTTGGTATCAAAGTTATGTGCAACTGTATCTTGATTTTTTATTTTATTTTTTCATAGAGGCTATACAACATGAAATATATAATGTTCAACACTTTTGGAGACTACCCTTATATTTTGGTTTACAGAATATACTCATCAACCTCGATGGCCTCACATATGAAGTTGTTCCATCTGAGGAGGATTAGAATAACTTAGGAACTCAATTGCAGCTCGAAAAGCATATTTTTTCCAAGAGCAACTCTTGCTATATTAGTATCTTTAAATGGCGTGGGTAAAGTATACATAATTACCGAGAACCAAAACTACAAAGAAATTTGAAAATAGAGATGGCAAAATCTATGAAGTATGCTAAATTGGTGATGCTAATTACATTTATATTAACCTTATTTTCCATCAGACAATCAATAAAATATTTATAGCCGTTAAATACCGTATGTCATAATCCATAATAGACACCAATTAAAGGCATATACGTTAACTTGTCCAAATATCTATTCAACTTGAACTATAAGTTGTATCTTATCTTAATCAAGCCATGTGAAATGATTTGAATGCAAGATACTTCCTAAATAATTTGTACTACACGTTTAAGCGTGTTACCAAGCCCACTTGCACAACTCGCCCATTTTATCCAGGACTTAACTGTAGTCTAGTAAAAAAAAATGACAGTGTACAGAATTCAACTAATGCCATGCCCATTAATAGTTTACAACCTTTTGCATGAACTATCAATACACTTTTTCCAGCATAATTAGGAGAGAAATAATACATACCTGTAATTATTTATACACATGTCTTGATGGACTCTTGATGTCATTCTCATCTACTGCATTGGTACAGAAATATATATTTAGGAGCTCTTTGTATATAGTTACCTATAGCAAAGACATGACGTGTTATCCTATTAGTTGGTAAAAGAAGCTGTAAATTTAGATATTAGAGAAAGAAACTTACAGCCTTAACAACCCAAGGTAAGATCAATCTGAAAGAAACTTACAGCCTTAACTATAACTGAATGATTTAAAGAAATACTTGCATATCAAACACGATAAAATAGATTAGCAAAAAAAAAAAAAAAAAAAAAAAAAAAAAAAAAAAAAAAAAAAAAAAAAAAAAAAAAAAAAAAAAAAAAAAAAAAAAAAAAAAAAGCCCAAGCCTATATATAAATTGAGAGAGGTAGGGTAACGAAAAAAAAAATGGTGCGGACGATTATATATTAAGAAACGCAGCAAAAGGGTTTTCAAATTATCAAGAATTCAAACATGGTTGCCGAGGTATATAATATATAATCTTCTTCTTTCTTATTATATCATTTAATTTTTATTATATTGAAAAATTATAAAGTGTGATTTATTTGCTGCAGGTTACATTGATCGGTATGGATGATACTGAAGTGATGATTCAAAATCCTCATCTGTTTGACCTGCAAAAGGAAGCTATTGAACTCTATTGTCGTGCTAAATTCGATGTATGTTGCTTCCTCTTTTTTGATTAATTATTACTTATTCTATAATTTATTTATTTATTTATTTATTTATTGGGTTTGCAGTCTAATCCGAAGAATACTGTGGGCTTATCGTCAATGCGTCAGGGTTTCTTTGGTGTTTTTTCCCGTCCCAGTAGTGATCTTGACGTAATACTATATTTGATGCAAGGTACCTTAGCAGCAGCAAGTATTATAGTAATTAATTGTTTTCTTCTTCTTCTATGCCGCCATAAAACTAACTCTATGCTTGCTTCAGGTGTACGCCCACACGGCGGTATTTATGACTTTCATAATGGGCTTGTGCATACTATGTTACGTGGTTTTGTAAAACGCCGCCTCCCAACAAGGATTCTTTTGTTTGTTGGAGGGTATGTATTTTCAAGCATATATATATAATTACTCTTTATCAGATTATTACTATATTTGTTTCTTGTCTTTCAGTCCTGCTTGTTCTGACAAGCCTGGTATGGAGTCGCTTGGATCGTGGTTAAAAGAAAAGGATGCAGCTGTTGATGTTGTCTGGTTTCCTGACATGGATCCTAGAAGCAACACTACGGATATTTTAACCAACCCTGTGAAGAAGGAAAGGCTTGAGGCATTCGTTGCTGCTGCAAACAACAACAACAACAGTCACATTGCTTGTCTTGAGCCTGGATGTGATGTTCGTCAAGTCCTAACTGAGTAATTCTCCTCCTCTTTGCTTTATTGTATTCCTACTACATTCATTCCTTCTATTATTGTTTTCTATTCTAATCTAATAATGTTTATATATATGTATTTGTATATCAGGTCTGGAATCCTCACTCCTGGTCGCCTTTCGAACAAAGACAAGAACAAGGCTGCTGTTATAGATGGTCCTGAAATGAAGAATCGTCATCAGACGAGCTCACGCGGTTTAGCACGAGAAGACGAGACAGCATCAGATGGTCCCGGGAATGTTATTACAAACAACAACAGCAAAAAGAAGAATCAGCTTTTAGTTCATTAATTCAGAGCCACAAAGGACCCCCTTTAAGACTCGCTAGAATGATAATATGTCCCATAACGGGAAGAATCAAGTTTGCTGAATATGATGATGCAACGCAAGGCATAAAAGTAACCTTTTGAAACAAAAGTTGTGAGACTCAACTATTGAGCTGCCCTCCTTAGTTGTTAATGCTTATCAAGATGATAATATGTGTTGGTTGTGTAAATTTCCTTATGGAAGTGAACATTAAGTCTGAACCTTCTTTTAGTTATTGATATATGAATGAAAATCTAAGTCTTTCATGTTTACAATTTCTTCGGTATTGCTCTTTACTTATTGTTATTACTATTATTGATCATGACTTTGTTTCCACTTTCTACTCTGATATCTGATTCGTGTTTACAATAGTTCTTTGCGGAATTCTTTAGGCTGATTGTACAATCATAGGCCACGAAAGCCAACAACCACCACAACCCGCAATCTCTCTTCAGGCTCACGTGCTACGTGCATCTGTCCTGTACGGTTTTAAGTGGCAGAATGACAAGTTCACTGTACTGCAGATAAGTTTCTTTTAGCTCTCCATGCATGAACGTCCTGATTATGTGCCGGCATATTCATCCGAGTCGATTTAAATAATGGTTTTAGGCAGCTGTAAATGAAAAACATGCATGATTACGACAAAAGGAAAGATAATTCGGGGGTAATTTTGCTTCTTTTTACCCAAAGCCTAGAAGAAGACAAACATAATGGAGTTTAAGGCTTTGTCGCTAGCTGCTCGTATGTTTGCAACATCCGATAGCTGATATATATATATTTTTTTATAATTATTCAGGAATGTAAATGTATGATGATAGTGGAAGTGTTCCATTTCAAAGTGTGTCGGGAAAAAGAAATAATAGATAAATTGAAATCTATCTACGAGAGCAAGCGGCTTATGTGGGTATTCTGCTCTCACAATATGCAGTAAAATCTTTTACCTCAGCTTTTACCACCGTCGTATACTGGTCCCTTTGATGAAATCTTACTGGCTTCAGAAGATTGTGTTAGATTAAAACAATACACTTTCTTTTGGGGTGGGGGGTTGATGCTAAAAAATTGGCTTTGATGATATGGGACAAAGTGTTGTCTACTTTTGATTTAGGGGGTCTAAATGTTGGGAGCCTCAAGGCTCCCAATTAGGTTCTGTTAGGAAAATGGCGGTGGATCCGTGTTGTCCTTTCTATGGTCACTTGGTAAATCTAGATGGCCAAGTTGGATGTTTTGATAGTAAGACAAAAAAGCTTTGGGTATTGAACCACAAGAAAGAATGGGTGCTCCACTGTGATTTCGAAGACCATGAATTTCCGTATGGCTTCATAAAGGTTTTAGGGTGTCTGAACAAGGCCGGTGACATATTAATCAAAATTATCAAAACAGGTAGAGCAAAGGAGTTGTTCTACGTTTACAACCTCAAAAATAGAGTTATGCACGAAGCACACATCGATGGTTTGGATTTGGAAGATGAATGCCAAACACATATAGTTATGTTTCCCAATAGCCTGTTTGACATCATCACGAATTTCAATTTGATCAAAAGTAAAGAGCTTAAAGAAAAGATGTTGGCGGAATTAGTAAATTCTAGTCTAAGTAAAGAGCAAGAATGGGAAGAAGAAGAAGATGATGATGATGAGTTTTAGGTCCTTTTATGATTGCTTTAGTTTATCTTGTTGCTTTTCTTTGATTGCATTAATGCACATTAGTTTGGTTTTGTATGTCCACAAGTTATGACTTTAATGGAAGCCTCAAGCTTTTTGTTTCTAAATCCTAACGTACTATATATACGGCTACATATTTTACACATAGATCTATAAGTTGCAATACATTAAATATTAGCTAGAAAATTTACAAGGAACACATCTTAGAGATACCAAGAACGCGTGAACTTAACCAGCAGTCAGTCGTATGCTAGACAATTTACCATGCATGAACTTTCTACATACAAATACCGTCAAGTTGCAATACCAAACATAATATTGGAGCCTTAGAGAGTTAGAGGGGTGCGGAGAACAATTTATAACCAATCCAAAACCAAGTATGTTCCGTCGCTCTAGCTCAATGCAGTTGAAACAAGCTATATATAACCATACCCAAACTCGTGTTTGGGAATTCAAACAATTAGAAGCGAACTTGTATTACTATATAAATTTATTTGAACTACTAGGAGTGACATTATCAAGCAATCCGTGTTCACATCTATCTTTTGGAAAAGCAATAACACGTTATTTTGAATGCCAAAGTCCAAACATGTTGACCAACGCAAAACAAAACCTATGATTCCAAAGTTTCTAACTAGCCTACCTATAAAACAAGGTGGCCATTATTCATTTATACAATCCTAGATATATTCATTTGACGTTCATGCGCCATTGATGGATGGCTTCAGCTTTTTCCACGTGATTTTGTAAAAAATATGCTTTGAAATTCCCCTTCTCCTTGTATAGTCCATGTTGATACTCTTATGATCATTTGAAGTTGAGTTAGCTAAATGGGTTAGATGAGTAACGGGTCGAAACAAGTACTTTTTTGTATGGGTCAGGTTGTGAGTTGTGACCCGAAACACTTTTTGTCCCAAGCTTGAATTTTTGTTCAAGTAATCAGTATATCAAATATTGACAACTAAAGTAACAAAATTTTACTAATAATGTTCTGATTGCTGTTAAACTATATTAAGGTAGACTTTTGACCCATGTGACCCCTCTTTTTTTTTTTTTTTTTTTTACCTTTTTTATATCCATAAGTATAAATGGGTAGAAATTATCCACCTCTACTTTCAAAGATTCTTGTTATGTTCGTTTATATTTCCTCTTAAGCGGAGTATACATATTATTCAGCTTGGGGTGATTAAAGCCGTGAAGAACACATTAAGCCGTTCTGAAGATGTGACTGCATTATGGGTGACACACGGATTAGAAGAACTAGAGTATGCAGATGGTGTTGTGTATATAGAAGACGGAAGAGTCGTGATGCATGGTGAAGCATCGACCATTATAGATTCTATTGAATCTAGAAAAGCCTCTTATAACAGCACCAACTCATAAAAACCATGAATGTAACATATACATTCTGATTATTATCATATACTATGATTTTTAACAATTTGTATCATATTTTCTTATTCATTGGCATATACGTTGACACTTCTTGTACAAAATGTTTTTGGGTACACAGACGTGGATCCAAGGTTTTCTTCACGCCATGTGCTAGACTGCTACTGTAGAAATTCAGATGATGCACTGCAAAAACTTCTGTTTGGGTTCACATACAATGAAAGTCAGTAGGCTTGTGTTTACTATTTCATTCACAAACAATAGATGTTTCCCGGTGTATATATGTCATTTGTATTCGGTTATATACGGAAGTTGTACCATATTATGCATAAAACTAGAATCATATACTTTCCGGTAGAAACTTACGTCACATGTAGCGACACCACTTGCTAACCTTCCAGGTTACAAAGTGTCTCGCTTTAAGGCAGTCAAGGAATGTTTTCATATATTATGTACAATAGTGAAGCATAAAGACTTTTCTACTGGCCTTTAGTCCGATGTGCGCACACAAGCCACTAACCAAAAGAAAAGGTAAATAACAAGTTCTGCATAAACCACATTGTCATTGCACAAGCGAACCGAAGCACTAACATTACAGAGACCACTTACAGAACTACAATAATAGCATACTGATAAGCCTAACTCTGAAGACCCAAAAAAACAACTCCGTAAGCCACAAACACATGTAAGATATTCCCATACCTAGATCAAATAACTACATCACCTGATAATAGACCATTGACAGCAAACCTTAAATCAAAAAGCAGAGACAATCAATCCACCACCGGAGGAAGCACAATAAGTACACAATACATACAAACAATATTCTAAATATACAAAAGTGCTGAGCATACAAATCAAGATAAACACTATATCAAAGAAAGAACATGGTTTAAAAAAAAATTGCAACACAATGATAGAAAATACAAACATAAACTTTTTCATTAACAAAAGATAGAGAACATACACTCCTTTTAACCATTCCATATACTCAACCATAAGAGCAGTAAGATCTACAAGAATATACACCCTACTTTGGTTAATAGCTACAGACCATTACTTCAGGACCACTACTTTAGTTAATAGCCTACACCATACGAAAGTGCCCAAAAGATTGTTACCACTACTACAATGCGCGAACGCTTTTCGACTGGTTCTTAAACAATACAAACACATTACCTCTAAAGAAAAAAGAAAGTTGAAACCACCAAATTTCCAAACGGTTCAATCTTCAACTTTATATCGGGCTAATTCAAAACCATCGCAGTTGAATGATTGTACACCCCACACTAACATAAAAAATCACCTCTAGCCCATATTTATCTGGAAAATCATGTTGTGCGTGTATTTTTACGGCTTCATGCACGCATATAAGAAGATTTGGGTATATGTGAAGATTCCTTCAAGGCTTGAACTTCATATCTATAGTTCCCAAAGTTTGTATAGCCTTTGCGTCTTATTGATTCAAAATGTTGATAAACATTGTTGTAAATATAGTGTATTGCTATTAGAGACAAATAAACAATGACATGAAAACATAAAAGTGTAGAAAGTGATACCGTAAATCTTTTGATCGTGTAGCTAGAATCACAACACAAATAAGGAAAATGTTGAGGCCTGTGATGAACACAGTTTCCTTAAGACAGATTCGTCCTCTCCACGGTGCTTGAGAATCGTGAACGTCTATCTCCCAGGATACAACAACAACAGATAACCCCGTTAGCACAAACGGGTTATCAAGGCGAACCAAAAACGTGTCTTCCCTCTATTACAAACGGATACACACAAGCTCAAGATTAATGGTGAACAAAGGAGAAGAGTGAGTATTTTTTCTTGTTGTAATGAAAATGGGAGGATAACTCTCAACTTATAGGGAATAGGGATATGAGCAAAATGGTCACAATTAATTCACACAATTAATTTCACTAATGTCTCATGAATCAAAATAAACCACAAAATTAATTTTGATTTCAATTCACATTAGTATACATAATGACATTCACTAATGTCTCATGAATCAAAATAAACCACAAATTAATTTTGATTTCAATTCACATTAGCATACATAATGACATTATCAATTGTCATTCAAACATTTGACCAATATTTCCAACAAACATTACGTTGAAAACGTATGAGAGAGCGCACACCATAGAAACGGGTGTACGTATACCTCTGTTAGCAACGGCCTGCATCAAAGCAATATATAGTAGCATGCCTATTTGAATACACAAAATGAAACTGTTAATATGATTGATGTAACGATTATTAAGTTTAATTAAACACTCTATTCTGTTTCACTTTTCATACTATGATGACACAAACTCACACCACCAATATCATAAAACCAAATCACAAGTTGCACTTTTTAGCCTACTTTTGAACATAATCACACAACCACATCAGATTTAGAAAGTTCTTTTTAACAATCATTTATTCATTAAACAATAACTTTAACAAAACACTAACATTAAATATTAATTAACTAATGTAAGGGGGTTTCTCTTTCGGCTTATATAGCCAGCTTACGGATTATTTAGTTTTGGGCTTATGATGCATAAATCGCTTTTTGCGGCTTATCTTAGAAACCTTCCTCAAAAGAAACTTATATAAGCCAAAAAGTTTAGAGACAAGCCACAAAAACCGAGCTTATGAAACATAAGCCGAAACAAACACCTCCTAAATATATCATAATTCGTTCATAAACAAAGGTGACTAAACACGAACATCAAATTAACATTAATAAAGAATGACCACATGCATTTAATACAATTATAATAAACAGATAAACCAATTATAAATATGAGTGGTTATAATATTAACAAAAAACTGAAGAATGAGTAAGTAACTAACCATATTATGAAGGTAGTCTAACCCACGGATAACACTTTTAGTTGATGGCAAATTTTCATACAATGTATAGTCCTTGACTTATTTTATGTTGAGATTTGAGTTGAATGAGGCCGATGGTGACTGGTTAGGGTGTTTGGTTTTGTATTTTTTTTTTTTTTTGAACGGCGAATTGAATTAAAGAAAAAACTCTCTAGCAAGAAGCTAGAAGAAGGAATACAAAGGATTGTTTAGCCAAGAATTCCAACAATGAACTTTACGGCCTCTATATTTAAGCCAAAAAAAAGAAAAGATACAAATAGNCATAGTGACGTTAGTTTATACGAATAGGTTGTCCTATTGAACCCAGATCTTGGGATCTCCAGTCAGCTGGGTTAGGTTTTCCTTCATATAAACTTTTCAAGGGCTTTAGTCTCATTCCTCTTCACGACTTTATAACTAACTCTCACTTTTAGCATTTCGCAAACGGATCCACAACGTTATTCTATGACTTCACATTGTCAATAGGGATAACTCATACTGAGAGTAGTTGTCGTATCGACATAATGTCTGTAAAGTTCGAGTTTCGTTCAAACTCATTAAGTATATCATGCTCCAAGTAATTCTTGAGTATTCCAAATAGGCAAGAACTTCATTTTTGTTGATGTCCTTTTGAACTCTAGCTAGGCCGGAATCCCCCACATGGAATTTATCTCAAGAATTTTGTAGAAAGATTATCTCTTTCAATGTATTAACCTTGTTTATAAGATTTATCTCACATGGATATGACACCAAGATCATTAGTAATTTTTCACCTCACAAGTTTCATACTAGTGTATGCACACTCTTTGAATGTCTTATGTTAATTATTTTCCGTATCATAATTAACAGATTCCAAATCTAGCATGCTATAGACCAAGGAATCAAGCGTATGACAGAAGATGCATCATTCTGATTACTCATAGCTTCATCTAATAACATTCTTCTATTAGACAAATCACCACCTTAAACCACACATGTTTTAGGAGGATCCCATAAGTTATATGTGTAAGTCCTACACTTATAATATGTCATTCCATTCACTTGTGATTATATATAATCACATTTAATCTCTTATCATTATATGATTGTCACAATTTATTATGTGATTATAATCACATAAAATCAATGTGTAATCATTTTACACAATCAAACTATGTCCAACTTAGCGAATGGACAATAGCTCACATTGGACGACAATCACACCATTCAAGTTAGTTACATAAACCAACGTAATCGTTGTCGTCTATATGTAGGTTCTTTCTTGACATTTCACAATATCCAACACGGTTATATTCAACACATAGTCATTTCTTACATATGACAAACCGTTCGATTATTAGCAATATGAGTTATAACAAGTCTTGACGATTATTTATCTTTCTAGAATAACAAGTAGTTTGATTATTTGCACCAATATTCATAACAGAATATTTGCAACATCCAAACTTCTAATATTCGATACAAAATCGAGCGACTTGTTTATTCTCATGTTACAAAAATTAGTTACACAAAACCACACCCAACAACTTTAAATAGGCACTACTTTGCCACAATATTTTGCACCAAATGAAACAAAATTTGGCGTTGGACATTGTACAAAATATCACATAATTTTGTATTATAACAACCAAAAAGTGTTGTACTAAACAACATCAAATCAACACAAATATTAGCACAAAAAAAATATATATATATAAGCCGCTTGGAAAAAATGTTGTGCTAAAATACAAACTGCAATTAATTGTTCTTTGGTTTTAATCTCATTTTTTTTAATTTTACTTTTTTTTTTCAAGACTATAAAGCTGTCCAAAAAGAACCGTTGTACCAAAATACAAATTTTGACCAAACAATTCATCTGTTTAAGCTTAAATTTTCCAGAAATCAAGGTAAATGTATTAGCAACATACCGAAAAAAAAATTGATTTAAAAAAAATTTAAGCTTAAACTCCGTTTATGAGAACAACACATGTTCTCGTGATCTCGTATATCGGACAACAACGTGTCCAAACTAATTTATGTACTAAAATAGAAATTTCGATTGAACGGCTCATCCATTTAAGTTCAAACTTTCCAAACGTCAATTTAAGCTTTTAACAACGCACTGCAAAATATTGGGTACAAAAATCATTTGTTTACTATGCAAACAATGCATTTTCCCACGACTACTTAGTTGTTTCAACAAGTACTTTGGATTCCGCATAACACCAAAGTTCGCATTCCATAAAAATGAGTTTAATCTAACCGTCCAGTCAAGAAAACCAATACTAGTTACACAAACCAATATCATGACAAGATTTCAGTCAACATGCTTAAAACACTCTATAGTTCCATCATTACATGATGATTAAGAAACTTTCAAAACAACGAGTTAATGATTCATCTCTAAATAAGATTCAATAGAACTACAACTCACCATTTCTTCTTAAAATTCCATAGAGATAGGTTCAAAAAGGTATATACAATAGTGTCATAAACATAAAACCTTTCCATTCCATTTGACACAAATATTCCATTTTGCCAAATCAAGGTCACATGTTATAAACAAAACATTTTCTTTCAATACAAGATATGCATACAGTTAAAGTTTTGTACGCACAGTTTGTATCAAGAGAATATTATACGTGAATGACATAATTGCAAATGAATAACCATCCAAACAAATTCAATACCCAATTACTAACATGTAATTATTGATTAATAATTATCAACATTAATTTCAATAAATTAAAATATGCTACTGTAGATAACATTTTGTCAAAAAATAAAGTATCATAAACAAATGAAATAATAGGGCATATCTCTTCGCACAACTAGAACATGTTCACTCAATTATAAAATCTACATGTTTCATACCCAACATAAATTTCAACAATTTAGTTCGTACTTGGCACATGTATGTAATTTCTCAATGCCAAGCCAACCTTAAGCAAAGGCCATACCAATTTATTCTTAAAACCAGTTAGCAAATAAAGAATTTTTACTTCTCCAAGATGATAAATGATACTAAATACATCTTGTTATTTCCCATTTCTAGTTTCAACGTCCCACTACCAAAGGAGATATAATATGTACGAGTATCTATTTTGAAATCACTTATATTTGCTTTATCTATTCATCACCTAATAACTTCCATGTAAGTTACTAACTGATATCATCGATAGTCAATACACTTCTATTTTATTAGATAATTTTAGTATTGAAACAAAACAATTTGTTGTTGGCTTTTCACGACAGAACATATAGCAAATAATTTCAACTTATCATGCCTCGTTATCTAAACCTCTAATAGCAAGAGAATCTTTCTTAAGATTGTTGTATGTATAGTGTATTGCTATTAGAGACAAATAAACAATGACATGAAAACATAAAAGTGTAGAAAGTGATACCGTAAATCTTTTGATCGTGTAGCTAGAATCACAACACAAATAAGGAAAATGTTGAGGCCTGTGATGAACACAGTTTCCTTAAGACAGATTCGTCCTCTCCACGGTGCTTGAGAATCGTGAACGTCTATCTCCCAGGATACAACAACAACAGATAACCCCGTTAGCACAAACGGGTTATCAAGGCGAACCAAAAACGTGTCTTCCCTCTATTACAAACGGATACACACAAGCTCAAGATTAATGGTGAACAAAGGAGAAGAGTGAGTATTTTTTCTTGTTGTAATGAAAATGGGAGGATAACTCTCAACTTATAGGGAATAGGGATATGAGCAAAATGGTCACAATTAATTCACACAATTAATTTCACTAATGTCTCATGAATCAAAATAAACCACAAAATTAATTTTGATTTCAATTCACATNCTAACATATGGTCAAGGAACTTCCAACTTATGGTGTCATAAGCTTTTTCAAAATCAACTTTAAACATCATAAGTTTTTGGTTACTCTTTTTATACCACGACATTACCTCACTTAGCATAATTGGACCGTCGAGAATTTGCCTACCCGAGATGAACGCCGATTGCTCATGACTTACCACTTTATCAACAACTTTCGCTAACCTGCTGGCTAAGATCTTCGAGATGATTTTGTATTGCATGCCAATTAAAGAAATTGGATGAAAGTCCTTTACATTTATCGGGTTAGCTACCTTCGGGATAAGGGTAATAAAGGACGAGTTTTCACCCTTAGGCATCACGAAGGAGTCGAAAAAATTCTTCACAGCAGCTTCAACATCAGATTTGAATAACTCCCAATACGTCTTGATGAAAAGAAAAGAAAAACCATCCGGTCCCGGAGCTTTTTGGCTACCACAATCCCAAACGGCTGCCCTTATCTCTTCCATAGTCACTGTAGCTTCCAAATCCTTAATTTCGTCTATATTAACTCTCACTTGAGGCATAATAGGATATAAACCAATTAAAGAATCATGATCCTTAAATTTATCCTTATAAAAATTCAAAAACGCCATTTTTACCTGATGAGGATTCGTAACCCATTCACCATCAATCATAATCCCTTTCACCGTTTGTTGATGTCTTTTTTGTTTCAAAATCCCATGAAAGAATTTCGAATTTTCATCTCCTTCAACGTCCCACTTGATTCTAGCTTTTTGAACCGCATCCATTTCCTCCAACTTGTTAAGATCATCATATTCTTTTAACAAATTCAAACGCTCCTGTTTTTCCATATCTGATGCTAAACATTTATCAATCTTATCCTCAATATCAGTTAACCTCAAAAAAACTTCCTGTTTACGAGAAAGCTCGCTATTTTTGACAATATGATTCCAAGCCTTTATTTTCTGTTTAATAAACTTTAATTTTTCGTGAAAAGTCAAACACAGATTACCTTGCGAGCATTCGGCATAAGCACCCTTTATACACTGCTCAAAACCATCACGTTGCAACCACGAGTGAAAAAATTTAAATGGCACCGGTCCATAATCTACCTTCTCATTATGCAGCATTAAAGGGATATGATCCGACCACCCGCGAGGCAAAGCCGTAACTTTGAGGTCCGGGTGTGTGTCAATCATAGAAGTGGAAACTAGGAACCGATCTAGTTTACTCATCTTCGTGCCCGCCTTATTCATCCACGTATATGTACGACCTCCCAGAGGAAGATCAACCAAAGATGCGTCATCAATAAACGAGTTGAAAATCTGGGCTTCTAATCGAGAGAAAATCGTTCCATACCGTTCACTTTCGTCCCGAACTTCATTCATATCTCCAAAAATAACAAAGTGGCCTTCATGATTTCCAATAAACTCCAATATGCGGTTCCATAATGAAGATTTAGCATTCGGCTCTTGAGGACCATAAATATTTATCATATAAAACACCTCATCAGAATTTACCCATTTACCTTGCACAATAACATACCAATCGTCACACCAAATTTGATTTTTAACAAAGACATTAGGATCCCAAACGGAAATCAAACCCCCCGATCTACCCCGGGACAAACTACATGCATAATCAAACTCGTAATTACCCCACATAGACTTAATACGAAACAATTCAAGGCGCGTCATTTTTGACTCTTGAACACCAAGAAATTCAATATTATTCTTATAACACAACTCCTTGATCGACACTCGTTTCTTCCTTTTCTTGGTGCCTCTCATGTTGATAGAAAGCACCTTCATCGATCCACCATCAATACTCCAATTCTGTCAATCAATCTATGTAATGATTTATGACAACCTTTTACATCATATCCCAATTTTTCTCCTACCTCAATTAGTCTAGACATTTCATGTATAACCGATATCCCCCTAGGATTTTTGTTTCTGTATTTATCGTAAGATGTTGAACACTTACTAGAATTGGATTCAAGGGAGCTATCTGATGAGCACTTACCTGTGCTTTTAAAGTGTTCAAAACCTGGGTGTTTGGTTTTGTATATAAAGACAAGAAATGTGTAGTTGGGGGTACTTGAATGCTTGGTATTTAATTTGGTTGTTGAACAATCTTTTGGTCTTTTGGTGGGATAGTTCAAAATGTTTGAAAATTTTCAAACTATATTTCAATGTTTTGTGCCACTTTCTTTTTGAACAGGCCAAAGAGTGGGTATACTATAAATGGAGCTAAACCTTATTATAACCCAAAAGTTGTTTTACTAGTATATAATTTGTTGAGGCGAGTTAGTTATTGTTTGAAAACTTTCAATTTTGGTTTTAAATTGCGTGCGGCGAATCTGTTGCGCCCTAGTCCAAAATACCAATGTGTGATGCGGTTGTTAGCGCTTCACAGACGAGCGGCATTAGGTAATCCACAAAAAGGTTTAGATTGGCGGGGACACCCTAACCCCGGGTGTCTTTTGGCACCAGCCATTGTCCACCCCACAAGGAATAGCTCCGGGCAACTCTCCTGGCCTAGTGGAGCACCAACTAGAGTGAGCGGAGACTCTCGGACTCTTGAGCTCTTATCCACAAATTCTCTCCAGTGAGCCCATAGGTTTTGCGGAGGTGGGATTGAACCCGAGTCTATTGACTCAAGAATGAAAGCCCACCCACTCGACAAATGCCCCAGTAGTAATAAATAAAAATTATATATAATTCTACTTAAATTACTCTACAAGTAAATGATTAAATATGGAGTAAGTGACGTCCATACTAATACTAATTTATGTTATAACATCACATATGTCACCTATATGTATATTCTTAGCGAGTAACGACAATATCAAAAGTCATTCACTATTTACTATGCAAGCAATACACTGTTGCGACGTGATGCGTCCATTGCGCCTGATGCGAGAAATCATTAGGCCGCATCTTGGAACAGCCTCACATCTTGAGTTGCGTTTTTTTCAAACGCATCACTCGGATGCGCAATGCAAGCACAACGATGAGCGCATTTTTAAACAAGCTTATAATTGTACTGCTCCATGTAACATAAAAACTCATTTAAATTTCAGAAAAAAAAGAAGAAGCTGTTTTGAGCTTTGAGAGGTTTAAAAATAAAATGAAAATGATAAATTATGAAAGACCTAACTTTATTGGGCTAAGAATACTTGAACTCGAGTTTAACGGTTGTGTTTGGCATCTCATCTCATGAAATAGTATGTTCCACACTGGCTTGTAACCGGTTTAGCATACATAACTTTAAACATTACTACAACGGTACCCGCGCAATGCGGCGGCGGGTACTTGTGACTATATTTTGCGATTCGTTTATTCGGTTACGCATTTGGTTGTCTTTATGCTTTATAAGTAAAGATGGTTAAGCCAAATAATTTTAGTTTGAACAACCAACCTGCTTACTAACAAACTTGCTTCCTAACCAACTTTTTAACTAACTTCTTAACCAATTAATTTTGAAATCCTTCTATAATAAGCAAGTAAAAGTCTGAATTTTAAGCCTTTCTAATTATAGAATAGTCTCAAATGCATTATATATTAAACATTATACTCCGTAATAGATTTTTACTTTTTCCGGTTTGAGTGTCTCTAATTTTATGTATCTATTCAAAAGTTGAAGTTAATTCATGTTTATCATTTATCAACTTAACTTGGCAAGGGTGCAACCAAATACTGTAAATTTAAGCCTACCTTACTCGTGACCCGTTCTAGTAATTAAAAATGCATATATTTTTTTACTTGAATTATGGTTAGACATTTGACAAAAGGGTAGTGATATCTCCACATAAGAATTTACTTCATATAAATAATTTTAGTGGGGCTTACATAAATTTTATTTGTAAAATTTATGTGAGTCCCACTAAATATATGTGTATGAAGTAAATTCGTATATGGAGATATCAACTCCAATGATTTTTTTTTTTTTTTTAGTTGTAACTTATAATTTTTTTAAAAGGAACAAATTAAACCAAAGATGAAGGTAAGCAAATAATTTGAATAAGAATAGCTGAATAGGGTGCATTATAATTTCGAAGGACGTTCAATGTTGCTAACTACCGGAGTAATCTTTTATATAATAAAACAAAACCCCTATTGGGAATTTTTCATTTCAAAAAAATTGGAACCATACTTTATTTAGTAATAATTTTATTTAAAAAAAAAGATTATTTTCTTATTAAGTAACATTTTATATTTATCCATAACACAAGTAGAACATAAATACAAAGAATATAGATAAGATATTTAAAAAAAAAAAAATATTTTCTTATTAGGTAACATTTTATATTTATCCACAACACAAGTAGAAGATAAATACAAAAAATATAGATAAGATGCAATTAATAATAGTATTAAAATTTTAAAATAATTATTTCAAAAAATTTTAGAAAAAAAATCCTGCGCGTGCGCGGGCATTATAACTAGTTAAACATATACAGTACATTGTTATGTAAATCAAATATTGCATAGATAACGCTGACAATGAGGCTGCAACTTAAAACCTAACGAGACCTAATTTGCGATATGTCTCAGTTGGAATGAAAAAGAACATATTGTGGTATGAGGCGAGTTATTTTAGAAACTAACTTTTTCTTGCAAACTGAGGGACAAATCCCCACCATCCATCTAGTTTGATCTAATGGTGGGGATTAACCTAAGATTTAATAGGGCAACCTAAGTCCATGTTTTTTTTCTTGTCTTTTTGTCTTTTTTATTTATTCAATTTTTTCTTTCTTTTTTTACAATTCAAGTATTTCAATTCTTTTCTTTTTTTTTTCTTTTTTTTTTTTTTTTTTTTTTTTTACAATTCAAGTATTTCATTTTTTTCCCAATTGACGTTTTCTTTCCTTTTTATTTTTTTTTTCTTTCTTTTTTCATTTGTGCATTTTTTACTATTCACGATTTTTTTTCACGCTATTTTTTGTCTTTTTTTAGTTCAATTTTTTTCTTTTTTTCTTTTTTTAAATTCACACTTTTTTTTCACTTTCTTACGTTTTCTTTTGTTTTCATACGTTTTTATCGGTTTTCATACGTTTTCATCCGTTTTTGTCCGTTTACGCCCGTTTTCATACATTTTCGCCAATTTTCGTCCATTTTTGTCTGTTTTCATACGTTTTCGTCTATTTTCTTACGTTTTTGTCGTTTTCGCTGGTTTTCATACGTTTTCGCCCGTTTTGTTACGTTTTCGCCCGTTTTCATATGTTTTTGTCTATTTTCATACGTTTTCATTAGTTTTCTTACGTTTTCGCCCGTTTTCGTCTGTTTTCTTACGTTTTCATACATTTTCGTCCGTTTTCCTACGTTTTCATCCATTTTCTTTCGTTTTCGTCCATTTTTCATAAGTTTTCGTTCATTTTCAGACGTGCTTTTACGCTTTATACGTTTTTGTCCGTTTTCGTACATATTCGTCTGTTTTCTTGTGTTTTCATCCGTTTTCTTACGCTTTCATCCGTTTTCATACGTTTTCATTCGTTTTCTTATATTTTCGTTCGTTTTTATTTGTTTTCGTCCGTTTTCATCTGTTTTCTTTCATTTTTGACCATTTTTCATACATTTTCCTCCTTTTTCATATGTGTTTTTACACTTTCATACGTTTTCATCTGTTTTCATTCATTTTTCGTCCATTTTTAAATGCTTTTGGCCGTTTTCAGACGTTTTTCATACGTTTCTAAATATCATAAGAGATATTCTATGATATTCAGAATATCACAAGTGATATTCTGAATAAAATAAGTGATTTTTTGAATATCACATGTGATATTCTTTGATTTTCTGAATATCACAAGTGATATTCTGAGTACCACAAACGATATTCTTAATATCATAAATAATATTTTGTTATATTCAGAATATCACTTGTGATATTTATTCAGAATAGCACAAGTGATATTCTGAATATCACAAGTGATACTCTGAATATCACAAGTGATTTTCAACTAATTTTTTGTAAGTGAATATCACAAGTGATATTCTGAATATCACAAGTGATATTCTGAATATCACAAGTGATTTTCTGAATATCATAAGTGCTTTTGAATTAATGTTTTGTAACATGAAAATCACAGTTGATATTCAGAAAATCACATGTGATATTTATTCAGAAAATCACAAGTGATAGTCTGAATATCACTTGTGATATTCAAAACGTAAGAAAATAGACGAAAACATAAGAAAATCACAAGTGATATTCAGAAAATCACGAGTAATATTCAGAAAATCACGAGTGATATTCTGAAAATCACAAGTGATATTATGAATATCACTTGTAATATTCAGAAACGTAAGAAAACAAACGAAAACGTAAGAAAATGGACGAATACGTATGATAACAAATGAAAGCGTAAAAGCACGTATGAAAATAGACAAAAAATAATGGATGAAAATAAAGGTAAATGAATGAAAACGGACAAAAACGTATGAAAATGAACGTAAACGGATGAAAACGTATGAAAATAGAAGAAAACGTAAAAAAACAGACCAAAATAAATGAAAGCGTAAAAACACGTCTAAAAACGGACGAAAACATATGAAAAATAGATGAAAACGGACGAAAACGTATTAAAACGAATGAAAACATATGAAAACAAACGAAAACAATAGAAAACAGGCGAAAACGTATGAAAACAGACGTAGACGGGCAAAAACGTAAGAAAACGAACGAAAGCGTAGGAAAATGGACGAAAACGTATAAAAACAGAAAAAAAAA
>LBNU01026378.1:56275-89386 GCA_014162995.1 Artemisia annua | reverse complement strand
AAAAAAAAAAAAAAAAAAAAAAAAAAAAAAAAAAAAACTATTTCCGTCTCAAAATAATTATCTACTGACGAAATCACACTAGTTACAGAAAGTCAGAAATCATAATTATTAATGTTATTTTTCTCTTACTTTTTACAAAACAAATGTTTTAGCTCTAACTAATTAATTTATTATTATTATTATTATTATTATTATTATTATTATTATTATTATTATTATTATTATTATTATTATTATTTTGTAATAATAATTTCAAGCAATTATAATACGATAAACTTAATCAAAATTTTCTAACTATTTTAGTAGCGAACAATTAAGAACTTGTTTGGTTTGTGGTTTGGATTCAAAATGAGGAATCAATCTATTAAAAATAATTCCTATCTAATGGGTGTCATTCACTTTTTTTAGGTATGTCCTAAACTTTACACTCTATCTCTCTCTTTATTATTATTAAAAAATAATATATTTTTATAAAATCTTTCATATAAAACACATTTTATATCATTTAAGTTTCTCTCTCCATCTTTAATTTTAAGGGGAAAGCTTGCCTACTGTACAAAGTAGGCAACTTGCCTACTTTCTTTTGTTAAAAAAGAGGGACAGGGAGTGAAACAGAGAAAACATATATCTGCAGGGGCTTAATTATAAATATTTTCTTATTTTTTGCAAAGAAAAGTAGGCAAGTCTGCCTACTTTGTAAAGTAGGCATGATTTTCTCTAATTTTAATACAAAATCAAATCCAAATCCAAATACGAATTCAAATCCGAAACCCTCTACAATCCAAACGCACTCTAAATTGTACATGGGAAACCAAAGGTGAATTGTTATATTATGACCCGGATGAAAGTAATATATAAGGTTTTTTGCATATATATCATTCCGAAAATGCATAATTGCATATATATATTCAAAGCATGCATAAAAACCATTGTACTATGTGCATAAAAAACTTGTAAAAAGGATATATATGCAAACCCCAAACACCCCACAGTAAAAACGTAAAACCCAAAATTTACACAAACATAAATATCCATCCATCCATTCATCCGCCCACAGTCCCCTAGGGTTTTACAATGGCCGACGAACCACAGTACACCACCAAACGCAAATACGACGACTCCAACGCGCCTCCACCGCGGCGCGTGTCTGGTTTCTCCGACGCGCCGTCTTACAACAACGTCCCTCCTCCCATAATGGACGAGATCCAGATTGCTAAACAAAAAGCTCAAGAGATCGCTGCTCGTCTTGTCAACTCCTCCGAACCTAAACGCACTAAGTTTGATACTAGTTTTGATGATTCCAACGGTATATATCCTTTTTTTTTTTTTAAATAAAAACTAGTTAGTAGTAGCTGTTTGTTTTTATAAATTAGTTAGTTAGTTAGTTAATGTTGTGTTCGGTGACAACTTTTTTGGAGCGTTTAGTGTTTAACTTGTAGCGCGTAAATAAGTGTGTGTGTGTGTGTTAGTTAAAACAACTCACTATGTTGTTTTTATAAATTAGTTAGTTAATTAGTTAGTTAGTTAGTTAGTGTGCGATTGCGAGTAGGTAGGCACATTAATGTTGTATTTGGCGACAAGCGTTTTTGGAGCGTTTAACTTGTAGCGCGTAAATAGGTGTGCAAGTGTGTGTTAGTTAAAGCAACTCACGTGTTTGGCGAAACTAGTTAGAGGTAGTTGTTTGTTTTATAAAAGCGGTTTGGTAACGTAGCCGTATCTGTAATTATAAAAATTAGTTAGTTGGTTAGTGTGTGCAATTGCTAGTAGGTAATCATATTATGCATAAACTAGTTAGCGTTTTTGGAGCGTTTAACTTGTAGCGCGTAAATAAGTGTGTGTGTGTGTTAGTTAAAACAACTCACGTGTTTGGCGAAACTAGTTAGCGGTAGTTCTTTGTTTTATAAAAGCAGTTGGTTGGTAACGTAGCTGTATCTGTAATTATAAAAATTAGTTAGTTAGTTAGTTAGTTAGTTAGTTAATGTGTGCAATTGCTAGTAGGTACTCATCACATTATGCATAAATAAGTGTGGGCGAGTGTGTTAATTAAAACAACTCACTATGTTTGGCGAAAACTAGTTAGCATAAAAGCGGTTGGTAACGTAGCCGTATCTGTAATTATAAAAACTAGTTAGTAGTAGCTGTTTGTTTTTATAAATTAGTTAGTTAGTTAGTGTGTGCAATTGCTAGTAGGTATTCATCACATTATGCATAAATAAGGGGGTGTTTGTTTGTTTAAGCTTATATGTGAGCTTATGAGCTTATTTGTGTTTCGGCTTATATTCATAAGCCCCAATTTTTCGGCTTATTTTGAGACTTATGGGCTTATATAAGTTTGTTATACTATGACAAACTTATTATAAAAGTTTCAAAATAAGCTGGAAAATTGGAGCTTATGAAATATAAGCCGAAACACAAATAAGCTCATAAGCCACATAAGCTTTAACAAACACCCCCTAAGTGTGTGTTAGTAAACTTTTTGGAGCGTTTAGCATTTAACTTGTGGCACATAAAAGTGTGTGTTAGTTAAAACAACTCACTGTGTTTGGCGAAAACTAGTTAGCAGTAGCGGTTTGTTTTATAAAAGCGTTTTGGTAACGTAGCTGTATCTGTAATTATAAAGTGTTGAATGACGCTAACACTAATGTTAAATGGTTTTTTTTAGTAGTGTTTCAAATAGGAGCGTAAACGCTCCTATTTGAAACTTTAGTAAAAGAATGTGTTTAGTGTTAGCGTCATTCAACAATTTATGATTACAGATACAGCTATGTTACTAAACGCTTTTATAAAAACAAACAACTACTGCTAACTAGTTACACCAAACACAGTGAGATATTTTAACTAACACACACACAAACGCTTATTTATGCACTAGAAGTTAAAAGTTGCCAAACGCTCCAAAAAGGTTGTCGCCTAACACAACATTAACTAACACACGGTTATTTATGCATAATTGATGATACTAATAGTCGTGATTTATAGTTCATGTAAGGCTTGTTTAAATTATGTGCGTGTTGTTAGTTGCTTATAACTAACTCAAATGGTTAACAACACGAGTTTGAGTAGATAGGCTCTGTTGTTACTAATACACGGTTATAGTTATACACACAATGTTTGTTAATACTTGCTTATTTATGACTTTAGCGGTTAATGCACATTAGATAGATTTTAAGTACTCGTAACACACAGTTATATATTCATACTGGTTATGTGCTAGCATTGTCCAACATATGAGTTTTAATGATACTCACAATCTTGAACGGCTTGTGCGAATTATGAGGGTGCACAGTTTTTTGTTTTGTTAGTTAGGGTTTGGAGTTTGTGAATGATGAAATCGTGTTTGTTACTAGTTGCTTATAACTACCAGAAACAGTTAATGCCACAGTTTGAGTAGATAAGATTTGTTGTTACTAATGGCCATGGGGTGTTTGGATTAGCTTATATACGCGGATTTTGGGTGTATTTGATTTAGAAAAGTCAACAAGCTCACTTTTTAGAGCTTACTAACTTGAGCTTATTTAATTAGCTTAAGTTTGTATGCTCATAAGCTCCATAAAGTGAGCTTATCGGCTTTTCCAAATCAAATAAGCCCATAAGCCGGCGAAATATGCTTATCCAGACACCCTGTAACACACTATCATGTATGCACAATGTGTGTATGTACTAGCAATTGTTACAGGTTTTATGAATGCTGATTACGTTGTGTGTATAGTCATAGCTAGCAGTATATTGGAAACTGGTGTCAGTATCTATTGTTACGAGTTTCTGTATATTGTTGATTAGTATTGGATCTGAGAGACCAAGACATGTGTTTGCAGTGCTCTTTTTTATGGTATTATGATTAGATTCTACTGTTGTGATCATTTGAGATTTCAAATTGTGCTGTAAGCCTGTTAATGATCAGTTTGAAGTATGTGAGGCCTTGTGAGCTTTGTTTGTTATGGTTGTAATTTGTAAGTTTGCTTTTTGTTGCTTAGATACATTTTAGACCGTGGTAATGTAGTATAGTAATGTCTTTATATGTTAGCTGGAAGAACGTTTTTTATGTTTCTTCTTTGTTTAAGTTGACTCTAATGGTGTCGATTCTTGAGTTTTTTACGAACTACAAAATTGTTCTGCCATTTCAGTCCTTAAAAAAATCGAAGTGCTTAGCTTAGATTATATCTCCAGGATCATATTTTAATATATGCAAATGTTGACTACTTTTCAGCGTCTGGTTTTATGTAATACCTATGGTGGGGTTTTAAAGCCGCTCGTCTCTTATGGATTATTGTGTATATGAATGCAGATTTAGGATATACTGCTCCTCCTTCAATACCTACTTCTTATGGTTATGGAAACCCAAGCAAAAAAATCGAGATACCAAATGGCAGGGTTGGTGTTATCATTGGTAAAGCAGGGGAGACTATTAAGTATCTTCAGTCTAAATCTGGTGCAAAGATTCAAGTTACCAGGGATATGGATCAAGACCCTTCATCACTTACTAGAGAAGTTGAGCTCACGGGTTCTGCAGAATCTATAGCACAAGCCGAACAGTTGATCAAGGAGGTTCTTGCTGAGGTATATATAGAGCCTTTAACCATATTTGGTGTTTTGTATTCATTATCTGTTTTTCTAAGGCTAGTTTTATGCATCCGTTGCTAGTAGGATTTACTATTACTATTTGGTAACATGCTTTTGATAAACCGCATATAGACACCCAAACTTATGTGCTATGTGAAACAGGCTGAGTCAGGAGGTTCTGGTGCAGTTGGCCGACGAGTGGGTGGTCAGCCAGGTGGGACCGAACAGTTTCAGATGCAAATTCCAACCAAGAAGGTACCCTGTTAGTCTGTTTCAAAAGTGATTGCAGTTTGCTGCAAGTTTGTTGCAAGTAGCTTACAGGTCTGTACATGACATTATGTAACTGGATTTGGTTACAGGTTGGTCTCGTTATTGGTAAAGGGGGTGAGACGATAAAAAACATGCAAGCCAGTACAGGAGCTCGTATTCAGGTCTATTCAAACTCTCACTTGAGGAATATATTAGCATAATGTTATACTAGATTATAAACTTTCGAATATGTTGCGCATTGTATCATCAGGTGATACCACTACACCCTCCCCCTGGTGATACTTCGACAGAGAGGACTGTACAGATAGATGGAACACCTGAACAGATCGAGGCTGCGAAACAAATGGTTAATGACGTTATCAATGGGCAGAGAAATTCAATGGGCAGTGGCTACTCTCAGCAAGGTTATCAAGCTCAACCCCCCACAAGCTGGGCACCTCCAGGTCAACAAATGCAACAGTCAGGTTATGGCTACCCTCAAGCTGGTGCATACCCTCCTCAGTATACCCAACAATCGTATGCTAGTTATCCACAACAAAATCAGGGTGGATATGCGACAAGCTGGGACCAGTCATCGGCTCAGCAAACAACTCAGGGAGGCAGTGGATATGATTACTATGGTCAGCAACAGAGTCAAGTACCCGCTGGAACAGGTCCTACAGATGCATCATCAGCTTATAGTTACAATCAACAAAGCCAAGGTTATGGCCAGGATGGTTATGCAGGGTATGCATATGCGCCTCAATCAGGATATGATCAACAAAGTTACGGTAATCCTGCATCCGGATATAATGTTGCCAGCCAAACCACTGATGGTCAAACTGGTCAAACTGCTGCACAAGGGGGTCAGGCCGATAATTCTAATCAAGCTCCCCCAACATCTGCGCCTCAATCTGGTTATGCTCAACAGCCTGGTTCAAACCCGAGTTATCCACCTCAATCGGGCTATGGGGTCCCACCAACTACCCAGCCCGGGTATGGAACTCAACCTTCTGGATATGGCAGCTATGGACCTCCACCGGCCCAAAAGCCTCCTGGTCCCGCTGCTGCACAAACTGGCTATGCTCAACCAGCATATGGTGCACCACCTGCTTATGCTACTGCCGGATATGCCCAACCACCATATGGTGCACAACAACCACCAGCGTATGGAGGCTCTTATGGCGGTGGTTATCAACCTCCTGCATATTCTTCTGATGCAACTGCAGCTACAGCTGCTCCAGCATCTCAATCTCAGGCTGTTCAACCTATTCCGAAAGCCTCACCTAAGCAGAATTGAGAACTCACCTAAGAAAGGTACGAGCCATTTTGGTGTTATATGGAGATTTAAGTGATGTTTGACGTAGGTTGTGTGTACTAGAGTTGGCACAGATATCGTTATATATTGGTTAATGATTTAGTTAATGGGTGGATCATTACACCTAAGCTTTTTTTTGACATGTTTCGCATTTGCAAATCATTAACAGATGAATTTTTTCACTCAATTACTTGAGAGTTATCTCTGTACTTAAATGATGAATCTTTTGTTGCAAAATTAATGGAACCACCAAATTTTTAACTATCTATAGTAGTTCATTTTCGATACTGGCCTTGATTTACAGGATGCCCCTATTGTATACTGATTGATAACATTTGAAGTGACGATTTTCACATCGTCACGTGTCTCTTGGGGTCTTGCTCACAAGTTTCTTCTTATGATTATCAACCTTTTCGTTTTAAACATGGGAACCAGAACTTATGTCGTTTTTTTTCTTCTTCATGAATGTGTATAAAAAACATGTTTCATCGATTATATCACTATGGTTAAGAGAGTGGTCGATGCGTAGAACAGTAGAAAAGCCTTGGCTTTCTATCATATTAGTCCCTACGAAACATGGATAAAACAACTGCAATGGAAATGAAAAACGGCTTGAAGCATATGCTGAAGACGGAAGTTAAAAGCCTTTATGCTGAGGTTGGGACTTGTGGTCCTAGTTCTTTCTTCTCTTCGTCGAAGATGTTGGTGATTGTTGTTAGTTCATCTTGTGTTCTAATGTATTCCTTTGGNAATACATGATACAAACAACTAAGCAAAGTACAAATTACCAATTTTATTAATTTATGATATTAACCCACACAAATATTTATTTGAACATACATATCTTCAACATGAATAACAACTAACGAAAGATCCAAGTATCAAACCCCCATCAAAATCTTGATTTACTTTATTTATTTTCACATTTTTGCGTTTGATGCTAATGTTACCTTCCCCACTGCCCGAAACACCACCAAGCTTCCGCCACCTTATCAAATGTAGTCATTCATTTCCATGCAAAGACGACATTGCAACAAGACCCAACTTCTGTAAATTCAACTTAACAACAGTATCCGTAAACATCTTTGTATCCTCAACTGTGTTCCCGACAGGTATATCAACAATATAAGACTCCAAAACGATAGTATAAACCTTTTCATCTTTCTTAAACTCGTTAACCGACGTGACAGAAAGATAGTTATTCAGTCTATGTTCACCGCCCACAACTCTAAAGCTCAAAATATGCTTCTCATCATCAAGTAGCTCGAGCCTCTCAGTACTAGTAGATGCTGGGAGGCCCGAGATAACTGTCACCTCACGCATACTACCAACACCACCATCACCAAACATGTTGCAACCTTTGATAAAATGCTTGTATCTTTGTGGGTTATCAAAACTGCGTACTATTGGCCATACAACGTGTGTTGGTGCATCAATTCGTTGTGTTACGAGGGATGTGCATGTGTTTGGGATTTTGTCGAACATGTGATATCTGTTGATCAAGAGTTGAAGGGTGGAGTATTCGTCTTGGGTGAGGCCTTGTGGGATTGAATTGCGTTCCATTTCAAGACGCAATGTGATCAATCTGAGACTTATGTTTCGTTGGGTATTAATGAATTATCATGATAAAGTAAGAAAAAAAGAGGTTGAACTTTAATGAAGATCACATGGAAATGGTCGTGTGGGTATAAAAGGGTTTGAAATGAAGTTCTTGTGACTTATGAAAGGGACACAAGAGAAGATGTGAAAAGCGACTGCGACGGAACTTGAACATTTTAAATGCAAAGTTGCAATCCATATACTAGAGTCATAAATATGTAACAACTAACAACTGTTATAAAGAAACTCATCAAATCTAAATCGACTTAATACCTTGTGTTTCAATTTTTACAGTCAAACCGAGATTTTCTTCATCGGTATCGGATTAAACTGTGGTCATGGCTTCTTGCTCAGCTATAGTCATCCAAAGTATCTAACGCTAAAAGAGAAACTACTAGGTATTCGGCCAGCTTAGCATAATCCAGTTTAGCCTAATCCTAAAAAGCTGTGCTTTTTAACCCGTTACCAATACCCCTAAACTACTATCTCTATTGCTTACGACTAAGACAAATGTTTCTAGTAACAGAATGGAAATTTGTGATTAATAGGATAATCGTCAAACCATTAAGGTATAAGCTGCGTGAACCCATAAAATATATCAAAGATAGTTTCAGGCTAACATAATCATCTGAATACAAGAAACATCAAAAAACAACTAATGCTATATACACGCATATAAGAGCCGCAAATGATGCCATATCCTATTCTAATGCTGTTTTATATACGATGAATTACATTCTAAACAGCTACAATATTTACAGGTTACAACAGAGGACAGTATACATTACATTTGCCAAGTAATTAGTACCTTAGTAGTACTTGAACAAACGTTGCCCTCAAAAGATACTTCTTTCGTCCCATGAAATAATCTTCAAAATTTAAGATGTTTTTTAAAGTTCATTTAAGTAGACGGGGCAAGAAGCAGAATATCATTGGGATGAAGGGAGTATCAAAACTGTATTTATTGAGCTAGCACATATGCCATCGAGAGCATCATCATATATGTGAGTTATGTATGCATAACGAATTTTCCACCGTGTGGACATAAGGGTTTTCATGTTGCATCCTCAACTGACGTGTGAAAAACAAAACTTGGAAATGCTGTTGTGATGTCCCTGAATTTTCATCAAAATATTAACAAGTTCAGTTAGCTAATCAATGTAATTTGTAGCAGACGGATGGGTTGTAAAAGCATTTTAACCCGTTTTCGTTTTGAAAATTTTATAAGCAGTTAACTTGTTATACAATCCATATATTTGAATAAAACGATTTGAGAGGTTATATACTTTAGAAATAGGCTTTGAATGATTTTCGACTGGTTTGAGCTAGATCATAACCCAAATCAACCCATTTATGAAAAAATGGATCCTATAACGCCACATTTACTATTAATAAAAAAAGGAATATGATAATTTCAAAAGAAGTAGAGTGACATACACTAGGTAAGGAAGAGTCATGTTCTTCAAAAGGCTTGGGTATCGGAGTACAAACTCTTTCCATTCCTCTTTACAGATTTTACCATCTCCATCAGCGTCCGCATCAGCAAATGTCTGCAACAAGCATCATCCCTCTATTAATTACTACTGTTAAATATTGGAAAAACCAAACCAGTTTGCAGAGATCTTACTTTGTCAATAATAACGTCAAGAAGGTCATCTGATAAGTTCATCTCGGATTCTGTTAATATTGCTATTAGCATCTGTTTGACCTATTTAAAATGAGGTGCAAAATGAGTCAATACATGATACCTGTTGGATAATCAAATCTATAATGCACGGTCAAATGGGTTAAGGGTAATTATTTGTACGGGTTGAAACGCGTTGGGTCAGGTTACCCATAACACTTTTTGTCCAAAGGTATGTATCGCTATAAATATGCTTATTTTTAATGGGTTGCATGCCTTAATTTATGCTTTGGGCTACTTTCAACCCGTTTGACTAACTTTTTACGCTTTTGAAATATAACCATAACACAAATTGACCCATTCAAAAGTAAATGGGTCAAAATTGCTACATGTACTCAAATCTGTTAACTTTACTATAAAATATGTTTCGCCAAAACATAGAAGAAAAGAGATTTTCACATGGAATTCAACTGAAACTGTTACTACTATTACAGCATACTCACTTCTTCTCGCTCTATATACCCCGTTTGTCTCAGATCATAGAGCCTAAAAGCAACTGCAGGAAGACAAAACATAGAAAAGTCATCAGGGTACATGTTTTATTAGATATAATTTAAATGTGTGTACTTAAAGATAGCTTTTACATCTTACAGTTTATTTTATCTTCTATAGGTGCATACGGATGGAAGATACTGAGAGCATGGACAAATTCCTCGAATTCAATTACACCATTTCTCTTCTCGTCAAAAAGATCAAAAACCTACATAATAAAAGAGCATTTTGGTAATTATAAGGACTGGTAAAATATAGGATTTAACCGAAAATATCCAAATCACAAAATCCAGGTTAAATTTCGGTCCTTACCCGATCCAAAAATAGATTTTCACCCTGAGGGGTATTGAATAGTGCTAATCGAAGCTCCTCCTACAGAAAAGATAATATCAAGTTATGCAGAAGCTGTTGCTAGCTAAAATAACAAGACAATGTAATATGGCAGACTTAAATGAGAACTAGAAAATATACCTTGTGTATTAATCCATCATCGATGATAGACGAACTCAAGCTCTTAAACAGTTCGAAAAGCGCCTCAACTTCATTTACATTAACTGCAATAGAGGCAAACTATTGTGATTAGCTGCTTATATGAGGGTGAAATAAGTAGTTTCAAATATACTTGTGGGAGTTGCTTACTGAAAAGTCAAACTGTAGCTTTTAGGGGGTGTTTGGGATTGCATACATTTAGCTTATGCTAATGTATTACGGAGTATAAGCAATTTAATATAAGCATCTACCCATGTGCTAATTTAAAACTGCTTATTGCATCAAATTTTAAGCAAATAAGCCAATAAGCATAAGGAAATCCAAAGTCTAATTCGAAAGTACTTTTACTTTCTTTAAAATGCAACATGCACTTAAATATACAATCCCAAACACCCTCTTAACTGGGTGTTTAGAATTGCTTATCAAAATTTTTCTAGCTGCTCATTGTCTATTCCTCTTTGAAATCAAATGTTTAGAATAACCAGTTTCAAGTCCTTTTTTCAACACGGCTTGTCACACTAACCATTCAAATAATCAAAATCCAAAAATACTCATATCTACTTTATCAAAACATGACACAAGGAAAGGGTCGGAAACGATTACGAGTATTCCTCGGTTAGACCACGTACACCTAAGTCATAGACTCACCCGCCCCGGGTAACCTGAACATGGAAAACCTCATCCGTTTACCCGTTTTTTATTCCATCTTCAAAATTCAATCTTAAGAACACCAATTTCCAAATTGCTTATTCAAAACAGCTAAACCCTCATAAGTGCTCAAATCCAAAACTCAATCTTAAGAACACCAATTTCCAAATTGCTTATTCAAAACAGCTAAAACATCAAAAGTGCTCAAATCCAACATTCAACAAACAAGCAGAAAACAGGTTATAATTCTCTAAATATTTGATTTCAAAACGTGCTTATTCAAAAAACACCAAACATTGCTTACAATTAGATCCAGAAGCAAGTCTTTTAAGCTGATGGTGATCAAAAGGAAGCTTCTGCTTATTTTCCTTCTTAGCACCAAAATCAAAGCAGCCAGAAAAGGCAAATATTATAATCTCAGCAAAAGCCAATAATGGGACTAATGCACCACACACTTTTTCTTCCAATGTTAATGCACTCCATCTCTGCTCATCATTAAACAACAGAACAGAAAAACATGTTTCAAAACAACATTAAAAAACCAAATATAAAAACATTATAAAAAAACATGCATGTACCGAAGAATCATTGGATTCACTCATCATGCATGCAAATGAATGTTCTTGAGCTCTTTTTTCTTTCTTTTTTTTTTACTGAAAAGTAGAACTAAAATGGAAAGGGTCTTATATAAGAAGAAGCATTTTTGTTTTGTAGTCAGACAGAACATAAGACTGGTTTTCTCATGAACCAGATGTTTGTTTTCATTAAAAACATCAATTATTTGAGTTGTATATTATCCATCTAAAATAACTTTATTATTTTATTTTATAAATAAATTAAATATGTATGTGGTGTACTGTAAGTTGTGACAACCTATTATTTTCTTGAGTGGGTTCATTTTTCACTTTATAGGGGAAAAAAATTGTTTTTCGAATTTAGTTTTGTGTAATCATTAAACCGTGCGACTTCATAAAATTCTTCATATGTATTCAAAAGTTTGTGGGATATTTTTTTGCTAGCGAAGTGCCGATTTATATGAACAGTTTTTTTTCTAGACTGACATGACTTTTTTGTCTTATAACGTGAGACCCATCATTGACTTAGGGGCCGTTTTGTTTGTAAAAGGATTTTGAATCGGATTTGGATTCAGTTTAAAATGAAAGAAAATGAGGTAAGAGAAAAAAAATAATATTTTATTAAAAAGTTAATTTTAGTAATTGATAAATAATTTATTGGAGAGAAAAGGGGATAATTTTGTTTTTTAATAATTAATTTATGTGTAGATTGTGAGAGATAATATAGATGTGCTGATGTGGGGTCTAATTATTTTCCAAAGTCACCATACATGCCATGAATCAATCTCTCAGGCCCACTTCAATTACCAAAAACTTGAACCAAACAATTAATAACATGAATCAAATCCATTCCTTGATTGCCACACCCTCATACCAAACGCACCTTTATTTTAATCATTTTTGGAATGTGTGTTTTTAGGGTAACGCTAGACCCACATATGACCCACATATAATTTACATCGTGTCCAAAGATCGGTGAGGATTTTTTTGCTAGCAAAGTGCCATTTTATATGACCAAGTTTTTCTTAGACTGACATGACTTTTTCTTTTTTTTAATCATTTTTGAAAAATGTGTTTTATCTTATTAGAAAATGTCATGTCGGTTTAGAAAAAAAAAATCTTTGTCGCACAAAACGTCATTTTGGTCTAGCAAAAAACATCCCACATGTTGAGAGTTTTTATTTAATCGTACGATCTAGTGGTCACACAAGACTAAATTTGAAAAACTTTCTTTTTTTTTTTTAACTAGAAAGTGAACCCAAATTTTTGAAAAANAAAAAAAAAAAAAAAAAAAAAAAAAAAAACGTTAGATAGCTCAGTTGGCTATTAAGGTTTTCTTAAAGTGTATTTTGAGAGAGGATGTTTGTCTAAGGGAGATCTCAAGTACGAGTCTCACCCTGAACTTTTACTCCTTTAGACTGGTCTTAGTTAAAAAAATACTTTCAGCAAAAAGATTTGGAAAAACATGAAAAGGCAAATAAAGAAGCAAAGGAAGGAGTCGTATAAAGTTTAAAGATTTTATACGAGACAGAAAAGGTAACAGTTATACGATTGAGCTGGCTTTTCGTGGACCAGATTTATTTTCCTTCAACTGTCATTATTTTATTAAATAATAAAAAAAAATATGAGTTTGTGGTTTGTGACAACCTATCATCTCACTTTCCAACAGGGACTTTTATACTTTACAGTGTTATTAGTTTATTATTACCACGTATATATTGAGTTGAATTTTATATTGGATAGTGTAATTAAACACACTTCATTTACAAATTGAAGTCATTGTTTATTACAGTAATAAATTTGAAAGAAAATTGTGACTAAAGAGCAAGTTCGATGAACTTTTGAATGATAGTGACACAAAAAAAAAATTACATGTTTATCAGTAGTACTAAGTTCTGATTTTCAACGTTTTATCAGCTATCAACATTTTCGCAATGACTTGTTTAGGCTTCAAACCTTGAAATAGCATAAACATTAAACTAAAAGACCATTATTAATATAGGAGATTCAAGTTATTTGCTATTTTGTATCGCATAACGAATTTAATCACCTAAAAGGCTGAAACAGGATAAGCATGGTCTCGGAATTAGAAATGACGGATCCAGGAATCAAAATTCGAGAAAAGCGAGAATCGGAGAACCAAGAACTAACCTAAAGGTTAAAATGACGGTTGGAATTGGATATGGACCCGTATGATCTCAGGTTGTACTACCTCAAATTAGTTAAGTACTTTGTCTTCATTACTTGATCCAATTATCCTTACCGAGGCTAGAGATGAATGGGTATGGCTTCTAGATCCCAATTTTGGTTTCACTGTTAAAAAGATGCGTATTCATTTAGATGATTCTTTACTTCCGGACACTTATACCTAAACTAGATGGTGTCGTTTTATTCCGAAGAAAGTTAACATTTTCATATGGCGCGCTCTTCGTGGTCGCCTCCCTACTCGGTGGAATCTTAGCAGTAAAGATGTTGAGCTTGAGTCTATTCTTTGTCCCAACTGCTCGTCTTCACCAGAAACTTTGCATCATTCATTGTGGACTTGTATCCATGCTACATGTGTTTGGCTCAAAGTTTTCAATTGGTTGGAATTACCTTGCCCAATTCCTTCATCCTTTCATGATGTATATGAGTACGTTGATTAGTTGTTTTTTCAAAAGGAGAGGAAATTGATACTAGAAGCTATCTTTGGTGTGTTGTGGACCTTATGGAATTTTCAGCAGTCATTGTATGGCCCGAAATGAGATCTTCGACAAGATCACTAGCACTTTTTTCTTGTGGTACACAAATAGGAATAGGAAAGCTAATAGATCCTGAAACAATTGCCTTTAAAACCCATTGATTCCTTCTGTTTTGTAATTTGTTTTTCCTAGCTTCTCGCTAGTTTTTAATAAAATTATGTTCGGAAAAAAAAAAGAAAAGAAAAATAGAACTGACCTAAAGGTGATTTTCGGTTCCGGAACAGTTCTTGTCTATTTCGGTTCTTTGAGTATTCCCACGTAGGAACTGCCATTTGAGAAAAGTTCTTCATATAATTGATGTATCAACACAAACACACCTAAAAACTTGAATCTTTTGTTGCTTTTGTATCCATTTATGTTTAAACCAATAAGTGTTATTAAGTCAATCGTAAACACAAACAAACGATCATTCAGTTGTTTGAAAATTTTCAAATTTGTAGCAAAAAGATAACTCAAAACACTCAGAAAATAAGGTTTAGTTTTTTTGGACTGAGAATTTCGGAGGGGACGTTTTTCAAGGATATAAGGGAAAGAACATTCCAAAGTTGTATTAAAATTCTATATTTTAAAATTTTATGGGTATTCGGTTCCTCATTCGGAAACCAGTGGATCTCAACTGACGGATCCGAGATCCAAAGTTTCACCAAAATCTAGAACCGAAACCAATTTAAATCAGTTCGGTTCTTCACGGTTCTAGTTCGATTCTCAATTTTGGTTTGGTTCTTTTGCTCATTTCTAGCTGAAATGTGATAGAAAATACATTATGAATATTGTTATTGTCTGCATTTATTATTATTTTTTGTTTCACAATTATGTCACGTTATCAAAATTACATTATTATAAAACTAGATCTAACGTCCAATTTACAATTAGCTAACTAACTTACGAGGAAAGGAAGATAATGTTAATTATAGTAATCATTATTATAAAGCAATCAATAACTTAATGCATTAAAAATTGAATTTGTGACCCCATTAATATATTTGTATGTGTTAAATATAATAACGTACGCGCTACTTTATCATAGTTTTGTAGTTTTTTTAGCTTGACAAATATTATTCTTTCTGTTAAAAACTAGACGATGTTTTAAAACTCGGATCGACCTAGATTGAATCGGTTAATTTAGTTGGTTAAAACAGGAATTGATTTAACTAAACCAGTCAAACCGTGAAACTGAAACTCGGTCAAGTAATCCGGTTTATAAAACATAGCCACTATTTATTGATAGCAGCTAGATGAAGCTTGATCTCCATTCCAATAAAATTTGGATGTCTTCTTTAGCAGGGCACCTTTTAACAGTGGCGGAACTTGAGCATTTTTATTGGGGGGCCGAGATGATTCTAGCGATAAGTGTTACTTTTAGTGTAGTATAAATTACAGATATGAGATATACGGGTACAAAAAAATTCATAATATAAACTATAAAATAGTGAAAGAGTTACAACTTAGCTCAATCCAAAATTTCAAATCATTGAGACATGAGTCAAACCAAACAAAAAGATTGTAGTATACCCATGGTAACAAATATAAAAACTATACACAAACACGTTAATAATCATGGATTACTTGGACATGTAGTTTCATTGTTTATATCCTACATTTTAGGGGATGGTTAATATGTCATTTATGCCTGACTTTTTCATTAATTCATAATTTTTAGTTGCTTACCTCCTAAAAGTTAGGAAAATGCATATATTTCTTGATCGTGTATAACATAAACACTAACAACAACTCAGATTTTTGGGGGCCATGACCCCTCTCTGCCCCTAAAATGTTCCGCCCTTGCCTTTTAAAGTGTGCAAGTGGTATCATTGCACAAGGTACCATTTAATGAGGGCCACAAAATTTCATGCGCTTCTATTATATATATACACACAATATGAGGCTCAAGTCTAATTGGTTCATGCACCACTAATACATTTGAATGCATGTTATGTGTGCGTTTATGGGTTTATTTTTTGTGATAATGGCACAGGCCGATCATGTTGTTTAGTATTGATGATTCATGTAAATTACTCCATATGCGTTGTACAAGTGACTAAGATTTAGACGTTTTCTTAGGTTGACATTATTATTATTTGAATACTAGCTATTTAGTAATTATACGTTTTCTTAAGTTGACATTTGACAAATACTAAGGTGGTGTTTGTTTGTTAAGAGGGTCTGAATCTGAATCTGAACCGCACATCTGAATCTGAGTCTGATGCGTAAATGTCTGAATCTGACCGCATCTGAACGGGAAAAAAAACTCATGTTTGAAGCGCACATTTGCTTGCTCATACTAATTTTTTTTTTGGTTTTTATTTGTGTCAGCAAGAGGCAACAAGACGCATTCAGACACCCTCTCAAGTCTAAACTATTAAGATCTTATTGCATCTGAACGCGTCTGAACGGAAAAAAAAAAAAAAAAAAAAAACAAACGGTCTGAACGTCAAAATGTCTGACCGATTCAGACACAGTGCCCATTCAGAGGCTGTTAAGAGGCAAAAAACAAAAAACAAACACAGCCTNAAAAAAAAAAAAAACATCAACAATTGTCTAATCGATTGAATCATATCACAAATGACAAACCAAATATTAATTTGAAAGTCTAAGGTGATGTTTGTTTATTTAGAGACACTGAATCTGAATCTGAACCGCACATCTGAATCTGAATCTGAGGCGTAAATGTCTGAATCTGAATCGAAAATCTTGTTAAAGTAAGGTCTGTGTCATTTGCTTGCAGATAAAGCACTACATTGACACTCGAACTAAACATTGACACTCGAACTAAACATTGACACTCCAACTCGGCTTGAAGATAAAGCACTACATTGACACTCGAACTAAACATGCGGTTTGAGCCCACAAATTAAATGTGATAAATAAGAATCGTGTCATTATCAGTTATCTACTTTGATGGCACACAATGTCATGGTCTCATGGACTGATACAACCCGGTTAGGCTATATCGATAGATTGTACTACTTTTAGCGAGTGCTAGGCTCCTTAAGAATTAGGGTTAAGAGAAGAGAATTATTTGATTGAAAAAGTTGTGTATTCATTAATAATGATTCGGTATTTATACCGAATAAACCCTAACTTGTATCACAAGTTGAATACAATATAAATCCCCAAAATACTGACACATACCTAATATGAAACGAAACATAAAGATAGATAAAGATAAATACTAGCCCATAACATAATCACTATGCCAAACCGGACTAGATGTGGACCTTTTGGGCCGGCCTTCCTCTGGAGGTGCGGGCATAACATGGACCAACATTCGATTGGTCACAGGTTAAACGCAATCATTTACCTATGTAATCTAACGTCCATTCATCACATCACCATTTTGACACATTCCTAACTCATTGTTGGATAAGAACATCATGGAAATACCCAGTGTTGCAAAAATCGGCCGAATCGGCCGATTAATCGGCGATTAATCGGTAATCGGCCCAGGACCTTGGAGAGAATTCCACGAAAATCGGCCGATTAATCGGTCGAGTCAAGAAAATCGGCCGATTAATCGGTAAAAAATCGCTAATCGGCCCCGGACCGCCTCAGTACCGATTCACGATTTTTGCTACATTGGAAATACCATTTCTTGAGTAGACAACTAGACACTAAATCAATGCGGATGAGGTATCATTACTATGATAGCGTAAGGCTAATCGTAATGGCGACCTGACCTAGGGACGGGCTTCCCCCCCCCCCCCCCCCCGCGCCATCGTGCTATTCACCCTCCCCCCCCCCTCGCGGCGACATTTGCATTCACGTCCCTCCCTCTTTTTTGCTTGATCCGATCGGCCAGGTGACCCAAACAAATGTAAATTAAGTTTGTGTGTGAGTTCTTTTTTTAATTAATTTTTTATAGGGTATGTTTTTGGTTATGATCGGGGTCGCCTTCCTATGAGCACTTGGTCATGTGTTTTGTCTTATGTGTCCAAAAACCTGAGGTTGCCATTACTATTAGTCTAAGATAATGTCTTTTAACTTTCTTTTACTTTTTTTTCTTCTAGTTATTGTGTTCTTTATCACATTTCTTGCAAATAACTTGAAATGTTATATTTAATAAGTAGTTCCCAAAATTTGCAAGATTTTAAATATGTATATTAACGAGTTATGTTTGCCCGTGCGATGAAACGGGCAAAAAGACATTTATTTTGAAGCTATCAAAAAAAGTTTTTACAATATTATGTTTTTACAATAAAAATCGTAAATACAAGGGCAATGATGTGAATGAGTAAAAGAATATAAAGTCTAATGTGTTTTGGAGTTGATTTGTTATATTTCTAAGCTCAATTTTTATTTTTTATTTATTTATTTTTGAACTGCTGATTTATGTTAAGCTAGCCAGAACTAGCAAAAACACAAGGAAATTACATACGTGGGTTTTGCATTCACGCGTTCTAGTTGAATCTACTTCTACGATTTCTATTATATATCCAACTAAAAGAGTAAATGACTACCGAATCGAAAATGGTTCTTTTTAATTCTTGAGACACCAAACACCATCGAGTTCCGATACATCCAAAGAATCCATATTATGTTTTTAGCTACTTTGCAAGTTTGCATGATTAGTAACGTTATTTGGGTGCCTTTGAAAATTAAAGATGTAAAAATATACTCCTTCCGTATCAAAATAATTATCACATGACAAAAAACACACCATTTAAGAAAAATATAATTATTATTGTTTTTTTTCTTTTACTTTTTACAGAATTACAATTTTACCCTTAAATAATAAATTAATATTTTATTTAAAGTTTATAATATTAATTTCAATCAAGGACAATATAGTAAACTTGATCAAATTTCTCTATCATTTTTTAATAATGAACAATTAAATTGGGACATCTGAAAGAAGAAGCGTGGACTATTAATTTGTGATGGAGGGAGTAAAAGGTTACATGGTAAAGGATTATTTATAATGTTAGTAAAATTAAGGCGAATGTTTTTTACTTTTAAAAAGTCTACTTAGAGGAGCACAAGAAAGAGTTAGTAGGTCAAAATTATTTTTCACCAACAAAAACATACAGTTAAAAAAAAAAACGCATTTATAACTACTTTGATTTCTGCAAAAGCAATTAAAACAAAAATTTACCCTTTGACAATTAATTAACGATTTCATTTATTTTTGTAAATAAAAATTTTGATTAAAGGTATTATATTAAACTTAAATAATTTCAACTTCTATTTTTAGTAGCGGACAATTTTTTTGAAACAACCTAAAAAGAAAAGATAGACAATAATATTAAGATGGAGGGAGTAATTGTTAGTATTTAAGTTAAAATAAATCACTCCGTTCAATTATACTAATATGATTTCATGAAGGGAGATGATTTGAACACTCAAATGTATAACTAGTTAAAGCGGAATTTATAAACAGTACAACTGTTTAATACACAGATTGAAGTGTATCAATTAAAAAATAGATTGTGCAAATCATTTCTCAATAACAATACGTGCCAGCTAAATATTTAAAGGGTTGTGTTATTTAGACCCTTCCTATTAGTCAATCATACAAACCGCGAATCACACATTACAAGACCAAGATACATACAGTACAACCCTCCGATGCATGCTACTGTTCACACCCCCTATTAGGGGTCCCAATATAACGCCCCATATTTAAATGAGGTGTAAACTCTTTTCTAAAAAACATATGCAATGGTTGGTTTGAGAAAAAAAACTTTTTACTATTTGAAAAAGCTTTTTAGCATTGCATGGAAGACTTTTTACAAAACTTTGAAAGAAATACTTGGCACCACCCAAGTCTTTGAAGGCTAAAGCTTTATACTTGTAAGGATTGACATAAATGCACAACTCTAGCATTTATGACATAAATGCATCAAGTCATCAATAGCTTAAACCATTGCATATGATCTAATCGGTTAAAATAAAAAATGTACTCATGTTAGATCAGATCGATTTTGGTGGCACACAATGTCATTGTCTCATGGACCCATATTCGATCGATCATAGGTTAAACACAATCATTTTACCTATGGAATCAAACGTCCATTCAACATCATCATTTTGACATATTCCTAAATTGTTGGATAAGAACACCGTAGAAATATTTATTTGTTGAGTGGACCTGATTTGTACATTCATATTTTTAATTGGGACATTTAATTGTACAAATAATTAAAGCATACCGTAAATGTTATACAAATATATAATGCATACAATAAATTGTTCCAGCTAAAAGTATGAGTGTGCAAATCAATTCTATTTTTTAAATAATTTTGTTCTTTATCAAACTTGATATTCTATAATATGTACTTATTTGTTAGTTTGTTCAAAACGAACGCTCACTCATAAGTTATAGTCAATATTTGATTTGTTAATAGTAAAATCTTTGCACTTAACAAAATCGTATATTATTATCAAAGGACAACTAGACACTTATTTTAATACTGACAATATATTATGCCATAACTATGATAGCATAAGATAATATCTTTTAACTTTCATTTACTTTTTGCTTCTACTTATTGTGTTCTTTATCACATTTCTTGCAAATATACTTGAAATGGTATATTGTATAAGTAGTTCACCTAAGTTTGCAAGATTTTAAATATGTATATTTAACGTTTAGTGATTTAACAATTGGGGTTAATTGTTTTATTTAACGTTTAGTGATTGTCGTGGACAAGTCTTCATCATTATTCGAGATGACAGCATCTTACCGGTTCTAATTAATTGGGGATCGAAATATGGATCGGGATTGCGATGAATTTATAAAAAAAGAAAAAAATTGGTAAAATTTGAGTAATTTTAAAAACAATATTATGAGACAACATTTGAGTCAAGACACAGGTGCATAATAACAATTAATTTTTTATTTTTTATTTTTTTTATTTATTTTTTTTAAGTTTTCACGCAAAAAAATAATAATAATAAAAAATAAATAAATAAAAAATAAAAATCTCTTCTATACTACATATAAAATATGAACCCCATATTGAATTATTGAAATTCAACACATTAAAATTACTAAACTAATCCTGGATATTTTTGAAATTATACAACAAAATTTTCTTTAATATTTTGATATAGTTTCTATAAGGGTAAAATGCAAAAATGGTCCCTAAACTATCACGAAATCGTAAAAATGGGACCGAGACAAAAAGTCACGCAAAACAGCCACTAACGTTACGCAAATTTGCAAAAAAGCCACCGAGAGGCATTTTCCGTTAGTTTTCCCGTTAAGTGCCATGTCACTGAGGGTAGTATTGTCATTTCACGGTTCCCGCCTAAACCAATATTAGACCCACCGATTAACTCAAAAGCTTCTTAGCTCAACTACCCAAAGTCAATTGCAATTTTTGCCCTAACGTTTCCAATTAGGCGTTCCGAACCAGTAAAAATTGAAGAAGATGGCCTTTTTTCTAGGAAAAACCGCGAACGATCTTCCTCGATCCGTAATTGATGCGCGTGGATTGCAACACGCACTACGTTTTACCTATCGAGGGATCTCGAGAAGCTTGCAATCCCCACCAGGCAGTGTACCTGACCGATGTAGTATAGTGTAGTGGCAAGTACCGGGGGATTGATCGTTCTCTCGCAGGGAATAGTGTTCGTTAGGCTAAAGGCTACTCTAATCTAGGTCTAAGGGTGGAGGAAGATTCTTTTTGTATTTTTATATTTTATGAAAGCAGTAAAATCTCTGGTTTTGGAGGATAGGGCGGAATTAGTTGCTAGTCAACTAACCCAAGTTATCTACTTCTAAGCTACTTATATTTTTGTATTTTTTTGGTTTTGGGAAAATCAGTGGTGGAGAGTAGTGTTTACTTAGATTTCATTACTCCCTAACTATCTTTTACCATGTAATTAGTATGTTGAGTTTGCGTGGATGACGGGTGTATTCCTAACAAGTCGTAGGGAGTGCGTTCAATTCCCTAACTCTATAAGTTCCTACCTCACTCTATGACGATACGTCAAGCATCCTATCATGAGCTCACCGATAGCAACCTATGCATGAAATACTACCTTAAAATCGATAACGCACATACGATTCACGTTTCTAAAGACGTTCAAGCTTGTTACCGTATAGGAGATTAGCCAGTTTTCTCTAGTCTAACGTAGATGAAACATTCACCCAAATACAATCACAACATACACATCACATGATAATCAATAGTTAGGTTTCATTAGATCTAAGCAAACACAAAGTAAATTAGCCTAGCATGTTGAAAGAAAGACAAGCACAAGCATAAATCATACAACACATAGACATATCGTATGAATAAAGACTTATCTTGGATTAAACATGCAAGTTAGAGGGGTTAAGATACCCTCTAAGGTCTGTAATACACGTACTAGGGTTTAACCCTAAAGTTCTCCACTCCAAAATTCCTCTCAAGTTCTTCTTAAGTTATGAAAAAACGTTCTATATATATAGAAAACGCGGGCTGACGGCGTCAGCCCAATAGGTGACGTCGTCAGTTCGGCGATTAGGGTTTCCTGACGGCCTTGATTGACGTGGTCATAATTGCTGGTTCCAGATCTGACGGCCTTGGTTGACGGCGTCACCATTTTGCACTACAAACTCTCTGGCCCGTCACGAGTATTTTTTCCACTTCTGGACTTCACTTGTTCCTGACGGCGTCACTTTGTAGAGTGTGACGGCGTCACCTTCTGTGATCTTTAAGGTCTTTTGAGATTTTGTTGTTTTCCGCACTTTTCCACTCCGAAAACGCCCGAAAATGCTTCTTTTGTGATTTTCCCTTCAAAAGTACCTAAAATGAGAAAAGAAACGACTTTGGGTGAAATCCAAACCAAAAACATACGAATTAGGACTCAAACCGACCCCTAAAAACGTAACATTTTTCGTCTCATCAGTAATCTTCAGCAAATATACCGTATGTTCTGGGCATTGTTAATTGTATCGATTTTTTTAGCTACAGTTATATGCGATTGAAATGAATCGTACGAATAGAAGCATAGATTATACATTAAGATGATTTTTTTATGTTGTTAGTGTGTGTGTTGATGTTTATTGTTTATACACAGAATCAAACCATAACTACTTCACTCTAAAAGTCACCCACGATGGAAAATTTACGTCACCACCAGGAAGGGTATATGTTGATCCACTTATCGCGTGGTATGATTGTGTTGATTATGAACTGTTTAACTATGACGGCTTTGAAGCGTTGGTAGCTGACATAGGTGTCAAAGGTGGGGTTGCAGGGTGTCATTATAGGGTACCAGGGGAGACATTGGATGTTGGGTTGTTAGCCTTGTAGAATGATGACGATGTCATGAACATGTTGAATTTGGTTCCAACACATAGAGAGATAGAGATTTATGTTGAGGCTAAACGCAAAAGAGCCAAAAGAGCCCAAAAATCAAAAATTGACACAGACACTCCTGCTGAGCAACCACCTGTAAGTCGAGTTGTTGGTGACACAGACACTCTTGCTGCGCAACCACCTGTAAGTCACGTTGATGGTCTACAACAAGATGAGCAACAATCCCAAATTACAGATGAAGACTTGTTCCAGTTTGCCCATCCTGAAGATAATGTTGGTGTGGGAGACGACTTGATTACAGACATGGTTGCAGAACTTTAGAGTGAGCCTGTGGTTTTAGAGCTCAACAAAAACTTTGTTGATTTTGAAGAGGTAGTGGAAAGGGATGATGTGGAAAGGGATGATGTTGAAAGGGATCATGTGGGCACCTCAACACAGCAGGTAAATGAGAAAGAACATGTTGTGGATGTGACTCATTTTGAAGATGAAGAGGATGATGTGGTATCCCCCAGTGAGCCAACAGTGGACATGAGTAGGTTTAAGTTTGATATTGATCCCCACTTTGAGAATCTATCAAAATTAGTTGATGAGTGTATGGCAGATTATACGGATCATGATGCTGGCTATAACTTTGATGAGTATCAGAGTGATGAAGAAGGCAATGGTGGCAGACTTGTCAACCTACGCAAGATAAGGTTGAAAGAAATTAGGAGGGAGTATGAGGGTAGGTCGAATGTTAAGAAGGGAGAGTTTTTTGTACCAGAAACATTTGCGACCCCCAAGGATATCAAAAAAAAAGCTTAGAACTTATGCGTTGGAGTCTCGAAGAGATATCAGGATAGAAAAGTGTGACCAAGAAAGGATTCGAGCGATTTGTAAAGGGACTGTTGTGGGTTATGGCAGAAATGATACTGGAAGTAGTCAACCATCGGCTTCTGCTTCATAGTCAAAGGGCAATTTTGCCAGTACCAAAACCTACAAAAAAAAAGACCAAGCCCATGTGCCCATGGTCCCTACATGTGTCAAAAGTAGGTGATAACGTAGTTGGAGTTTGAAAACATTAAAAGATGAACATAAATGCCTCCAAACAAGAAAAATTAAATTGTTGACTGGACGATTCCTTTCATCCGAGGTTGCTAAAATTCTTGTTAGGGACCGCACAACCACAACAGCTGCAATAGCAATGGAAATCAATCAGAAGTTGTAGATCGATGTCCCTACGACAAAGATATCCAGAGCAAGGGAATTTGCTCAGAAATGAATTGAGGGTGACCATGAACAACAGTATGCCAATCTTAAGGATTACGCTTTGGAATTGAAAAATAAAAACAAGGATACAACTGTGAAGATTCAAGTTGAAGCAAACCCTGATGCAGGTGATTCTTCAAGGGTTTTCAGACGGATCTATGTTTGTATTGTTGCCTTGAAAAAATGTTACAAAGCAGGAAGAAGGGACATACTAGGTTTGGATGGGGCCTTTATCAAAGGGACATATACTGGTCAAGTCTTAACGGCTGTTGGTGTCGATAGCAATAATGGCCTCTATCCAGTTGTGTACGCAGTGGTTGAAGCTGAGTCCAAGAGTTTATGGTTATGGTTCCTTAGCAATCTTGGAGCTGATCTTGATTTGCAACCAAATTCAAACTTCACCTTTATCTCAGACAGACAAAAGGTATAAACATTGTGTATATTCAATTAATTGATTTCCAACCCAATTCAATCCTCATTCATATAGTATGTTTTGTACAAATCGACAGGGGATATTACCAGCCATTGCAGAAATGTTTCCTGCTGCTGAACACCGATTCTGTGTGCGACATATATGACAACATGAAATAGTTATTCAAGGGAGAGAATATCAAGGAACTTGTTTGGAGGTGTGCTAGAGCATCAACAGTCGCTGAGTTTAATAGAGGAATGAAAGAGCTAAAATCAATGGACTCTAAAGCTTATGACTGGTTAAGGAAGATACCAGCATCATCATGGTCAATGTCACATTATTCAGGTGTAATATACACATATTACGACTTTCATCTGTAATATTACTAAGATTGAAAATGATGTTCATATTGATATATTGTTTACAGGGAGAGCTAAGTGTGACATACTTCTTAACAACTTATGTGAATCGTTCAATAGCAAGTAGTGTCCGGCAGAGATCAACCAATCATTGGTTGTTTGGAGTACATCAGGGAGTATCTTGTGAGGAGAAGTGTTAGTGTGCAGCATTTAATAGACAGATGTGAAGGTCCTTTTGATGAGACGAAAAGTGTACCCGTTTTAAGGGGTCATTTAAGCCCCAATTCAAGTAAATGTGATCAAATATTGCCCTAAATCGTTCATTTTGTCATTTTAGGTACTTTTGAGAAGAATTCTGGAAAACATGCATATTTGGACGTTTTTGGAGCATAAAAGTGAAGAAACGACAAAGTCTCAAAAGAAGCTGGATTTCTTACCTGACGGCGTCAGAGTCACAAGGTGACGCCGTCAGCCAACGTTGACAAAGGAGTGAAGTCAGATTACACTAGACGCCCTATGAAGAAAACAAGATGTTTACACCTGACGGCGTCAGGTGTTAGAGAATGTAGGCCATCAGGTGTTAACTTAAAGAGTGACGGCCCAGAGCAATTTAAAGAGTGACGGTGTCAGAAGTAAATCTAGGCCATCCGAGAACCCTAATGACGGCGAGCTGACGGCATCAGAACCCATAACCTGACGCCGTCAGAATGTAAAATCTATATATATTTTCCTATTTTTCATTCATTAGTGTGGAACTTTTGGTACAAGTTTGGGAAAAACCCTAAAGACGATTTTAGCTGTAATTTCAAGGGTTTTTCACCCTTGAAACCTTCATGTTCAATTAAAGATAAGTCCTCACTTAAATTAATCAATATGTCTATGTGTTGGTTAATTATATCTTATGCTTGTCTTTCAATTAACATGCTAGGCTAGATTTTTCTTGTGTTTGCTTAGATCTAATGAAACCTAACTATTAATTATTGGTTGATTGGTGTGTTATTACTTTGTTGGGATGAATGTTTCATCAATGTTAGGCTTAAGAAAACTGGCAATACTCCTATATGGTAACATGCTTGAACGTCTTAAGAAACATGTAACTAAGGCATACTAGGTTATTAAGGTAGTATTTAACGCATGAGCCACTGTTTACAATCCCTATGATTATGTGTACGCATAGTTGTAGGAGGAGATAAGAGCTCATAGAATTGGGGAGATATGTATGCCACCCCATGAATTGTTAAGGAATACACCCGTCATCCACGCAAGTAATACATACACCAATTAACCGGTAAAAGATAGTTAGGGAGTAAGGAAGTCTAAGTAAACACATTTGTCTCCATATAAGTTTTCACAACCACAATAGTTTAGTTATTTTATTTTTATTGCAATTGTAGTTTTTGGGTTAGTTGACTAGCAACTAATTCCGCCCACTCCTCCAAAACCCGAGATTTTACTTGCTTTCCATAAAATATAAAAATACAAAAATAATCTTCCTTCACCCTTAGACCTTTTAGAGTAGTTTTTCTAACCTAACGAACACTATTCCCTGTGAGAGAACGATCAATCCCCCGTACTTACCACTACACTATACTACACCGACCAGGTACACTGCCTGGTGGGATTGCAAGCTTCTCAAGATCCTTTGAGAGGTAAAACCTGTTGCGTGGTCGCAATCCCACGCTCATCACCTTTAACCCCAACAGCAACTAAAATTTTAGAAAACATCAAGGAGGAAGCAAATGAGTATAATGTTTTATGGGCTGGGGGGGATACATACCAGTGTAAGGGAGCTTGGGGTGACCAATGAGTTGTGAATATGCCAAAAAGGGAATGCACATGTAGGAGATGAGAACTCACTGGTATTCCATGTAAGCATGCTATTGCGGCTATTAACGACATGGCTAAACACAGCAAGGAGTCAATTGACAACCAGGTTGCGATCCCAGAGGATTATGTGTCCCCATGTTATTGGTTAACCACGTGGAAGGAGATGTATCAACACAAGATTGAAGGAATTGCTGGTCCACCCTTTTGGCCCAAATGCCCTATTACTAGCAACCTAAAGCCACCTCACCACCATGTTCCAATTGGAAGACAACGGAAGAAGAGAAGAGTGTCAAAGGATGAGATTGCTAAACAGGTTGTGAAAAAATCAATGGTGAAAAATGGGAAGCTGTCAAAGAGGGGCAAGACTGTCAAATGTGGTGCATGTTGTGGGCAGGGTCACAATAAGAGAGTTTGTACGGGACGAAGAGTCAACCAAGGGAGAGGTACTAGAAGGGAAGGAGTACCAGATGAGGTACTAGAAAGATCTACTCAGCCAGTGGGATCTTCTGCAATAGAGGTGGGAGCGGGGCCAAGCCAGCTAGTTGGAACACAAGCAAGTTAGGTAGCAGGAGGGCCAAGTCATCAAGTTGGAACACAAGCAAGTCATGTATCACAATCTACTGGGAATGGTGGAGGTCAAAGGAAGAATAGGATCAAGAGAAAAGCCAAAATCGCCAAGTGAGTCAACACAATTGTGATGGTGCAATAACCTTGGGTTGGTTATTTGTTCATGTGTTTTAACACAATGAGTGTATGGATTGTGTAACTGAGTTTCTGTCTTCTAGACAATAATTTGTACGTGATTTGTTTTTTAGACTTGATTAATTAGGAATAGTATTTGTTTTCATTTTGGTTTACCATCATTATTTGCTGCATAATACTGTGCACAATTTGTGGTTTGCCATCATCATATACTTATTTGCTGTATAATGATGTGCACAATTTGTGGTTTGCCATCATCATATACTTACGTATATTGAATGACCCAACATGCCCACTACTTAAGTATACCGAATGACCCAAACTTGTTTTGACTTTTGTAAGTCAAAGTTGATAAGGAACCAGAAACCAAGTTTAGTGCATATTGATTCTGCAATATTGACTACATTTGTCTTCTTATAATAACAACAACCAAAACAACCATGATCCCACTTTAGTGCAAAAACCAAACACTTTTTATTAACATGAAGGTCAATACAAACCAGAGATGACCTTAAACCCTGTGATGATACAACCCAGAAAGATGTCAATACACCTACATACCAACCTAAAGCAACTTAAAGACAATGAAAAAAAAAACCCAACTAAAAATAAGAAACTTGTTGAGCTTCTTCAACTGCTGATCCTTCTCCCTCATCAACCTCAACTGCTCCTCCAACTCTTCTTCAAGTTCATTCCTCGCCCTCAACAGGCCAGGAATCACAGCGACTGCTCGGCAACACATTGGAGGATCCGTCCATCCAATAAACCCACATGAAGGACAACAGTAGAATCGTCGTGCTGGTTCCTGTTTGTCCAGCTTGTTTTGATTGTTGCTTGTTTCCCACAGTCGCAAATCAACACCATATTTTTGTCGGATATTGGAAAGTGTGAAATAATGTGATGCAACGGTCATATTTAATTGTGTAAAGTGTGTAAAAAGGCAAACTTTCGATTGCAAATTTAGTCCTTCAATCTACAGTGTAACTACACGGACACTTAGTACCCGGGAAACCGTGAAATGACGATACTGCCCTCGGTGACATGGCACTTAACGGGAAAACTAACGGAAAAGGCCTCTCGATGGCTTTTTTGCAAATTTGCGTAACGTTAGTGGCTTTTTTGCGTGACTTTTTGTCTCGGTCCCATTTTTGCGATTTCGTGATAGTTTAGGGACCATTTTTGCATTTTACCCTTTCTATAATTACATAATCAATATTAGAGCAACAAACTATGAGAAAATACAAAACTTCCAAGAAATACAGAGTCCTAATCTCACGTTACAGAATAAATGAAACAATTAGAACATATTTTACTTAATAAATCAATTTTGCATACTCATTTTTGAAAATTATTGTGCGTATCCTATATTATTGCTATGTTTAGTGCGGAGCTTTTTGAAGCTTTTTGGGCGATGAGCAGTAAGTAATGAGCTTTTTGATTTTTATTGTTCGTTTGACAAATAATCTATGAGCTTTACTATTTTTTAGGAAAGCTTATTTTTCAAATGCTTCTTTAAGAAGCTGAGTGAGTTGTAAGCTTTGGCTACTGCTTACAGCTCACAGCTCACTGCTACTTTTACCAAACACACTTTATATCACATTTCGCAATGACGTTTTTATTTTAATATATATGTTTGTAAGATGAATTTATTTTGTTGTTTGATATCGTAATTAATTTTCGGATAACACTTTATTGTAAATAGAATAAATGGCATGGTGCTCATTTTACAATGTGCGAGTACCCGTCTAATTATGTATAATTGAGATATGAATTTACAACTCATAAAAAAGAACACCTTTTTGTTGAATTTTGCAAGAAAAAAAAATACCGCTTGATCACACTATGATTACTTTATTCTTAGGTTAAACAAACACATTCATCCATTATGTGCATTATGTATTATATATACAAGTCTATGTCACATCCATGTGCATGTTATAATGATATGTTTATTCGCTAGAGATCTATTAAAAAATGTTTATTCACTAAAGAAGTTAAAATGATGAGGATAGACCTAACCTCTTTATGCTTTCTTTTCATTTTCTATTCTAATTGTGCCGATAGTTGGTCATAATGTAATATTAACAATCATATGTATAAATAGAACTCCATAATAAAATATTAATGTCTTTTAGAATAATCGTTTATAGTGTGTTACTTAAGGAGATTAGACCATCACCAAAGTAACATAGTGGTTAGCAGGGGCGGAACCATGTGGAGAGTACCGGGGGGAGTTGCCCCCAACAAACCTCTCGCGGACACACAAAATCAGGCGGTAAAAATATTAAAATCGTAGAAAAAAACGTAAGTGCCCTCAGCTTCATAATTCGAGTGCCCTCACCATTCAGACTGTCAACTACGATCTAATGCCCAAGATAGATTTTTCCGGTGGTTTTTTTCTTTGTCAAAAAACATGAAAAAGGGTTGGTGGAGAATAGTGCTAGAAAGAGAGAAGACCGGATTATAGTCAATATGTATTGAGAGTGCCAATGGGTAAAAAAGTACAAATTTTTTATTTGATTTTATTATTAATTTTTATACTTTACTAGGAGTAGTATTTTCTTTTCATTTTCTGTGCATGTTACTTTTTTATTTATGTTTACAAAGTATATATAAGTTCGTTAACGTCAGAGGTTTTCACCATTAGTATTTTTAGGATTTTATGAATGCATGCACCACATATACTTACGGATGTTGCATCTCCCTTTAAGTTTTTGGTATATTTTTGTATGATAAATGTGTCAATGTTAGAGGCTTTTATTGTAATTTGTTAGCGTCAAAATTATGTTTTTGATAATGATCAAATTCCGTTTAAGTACATTAGTTGTAAACCTTAGACGCTTTAATACAATGTGCGCAATGCTCGGTATTATTCGTTCATCAAGTACTTGTTTTTGGCGTAGGATATAATGTACAATCTAAATTAATTAATTTTGAGATAAAAAAATCACTTACAAGGCAACAAGTTACACTAAAAGACCCGACCCGACTTTGAATTACATAAAAAATGACACTTTTTGAAAAGTTTTTTATTCTCTTGTTTCTCGATTCCCCCTGCCATGAATTTTTCTGGCTCCGCCACTGGTGGTTAGAAACTTGATATCCTCACAAAAATTACAGTTCAAACTTCACTAGTTACATTTTTTGAAATGACCAAATAAATTGTAAAAAATGTCACGGGATGCCCGAGTCAAAGACTCGCTCTCCCTACACAAACAAGGAAAATCTCATCCATTTAATACTTAAATAATTCATTAACAAACAACATTTTGAGTCATTGAATATGAAATGCCTAAGTATGTTAGATACTTGAATATGAAATGCCTTTTGACCAAGGTTTTTAAAACCGGGCCGGTAGTTGTTCGAAACAACCACTCGGTCTCGGTTTAACCGGCGGTTCGACCACCGAAGAGGTTTCCGGCATATTCCAGCCAGATCCGGCTATATATGTTGGTTCTATAATAGATTTAAGCGAATAAACAAAGGTTTTCAAGTGTTGTTACTGTTTCTAGTGACATTTATCGTATTTCCGCTGAGTTTGCATGTTTTGGGCGTCATTCCGATAAAGATATCATTTTCCCGCGCCGTTTCCGGCGAGTTCCAATTCACCGGTTCCGGTTTTGACCTGTTCGCGGCAGTACGTAGACGTCCTGTTAACCCGGGCTTTGAAATCCGGCCGACCCATCGGTTCGACCGGCCGGTCTGGTTTTCAAAACATTGCTTTTGACACATAATGGATGCCATAAGCAACTCTCTTGGTCCTTAACATAACAAAATAATCTTATACTCTTATAGACAAACTTTAACTTAACATGTTGACCAAACTTCCTCTTTTTAGAAAATGCAAGTGAAAATGACAAGAATATATATGCATTTTAATGATCTAACTACATAGGACTAATTGCATCTAATCGATACCTAAGCGCACTTACATCAGTAGCATATAAAGGACTTAATATGAATCAACGTGTGTACATGTACCAAATAAGACGAACAAAATGAACACAAGCAGATTGAGATACTTCAAAGTGTACAGACATACCAAAATGAGCGAAAAATAGATGTAAACATACTACAGATTCTCCCGTCTCCTGAATGAACAGAACTTAGGTATTTAAAGTCACGTAAATGGACCAAAACATACGTAAACACTAGTAAACCCACCTGTACGCATCCACGATTATGAACCTAAATAAACTTGTACTTACTGGTATGTGTGAAAACACATACCCTTTCTTGACCAAATTAAGACCTAAAATGACCAAAAACCGATCTAAAATGCCAAATATATGTTGTTTTTGTGTTTTTGATAGTGCAGGTATGGATATGTGAAAAAAGGACAAAAACCGAGCCAAAACTATAAAAAACGAGCACGAGATATGGAAAGATCGCTAAAATACGAGGCCAAGACGAAGTCAAAAATATTTTTCGAGCACACCATTGGAAAGAGCACGAAAAAAACGAGTCCGGAGGTACAGGTGGCGGCGCTGACATGTCAGCTGACATGTCAGTACGAGGTGGCAGGTGGCAGGGCGGCTGACCAATCAGATGATGACACGTGTACCTAAGGACAAGGCAGGCGTGTGTCAGTATGAGGTAGGCGTGCGTCAGTCCGAGGTGCAGACATGTCAGTACGAGAAGGTTCCAGAGCAGTCTGCGGTCCAATAAGAAGAGGACACGTGTCCTGGTGCCAGAAAAATCCAGAAAATATGAGGCGGTGGGGATATGTCGGTGCATTTATGTAGAATATTCCAAGGGGTATTATAAATACCCATGAGAGAGCCAGCTTCAGAGACATCTTTCCATACACAAAATTACACACACACACACAATTAAATATGTAGTAGTAATTAGAAGGTAGTATTAAGGAATAGGGAGTCTTAGTATTTGTATTATCAGAAGCTTTTGTATCAAACTTTGTTAATATAAGGTATTAATCTTTACTTAATTTCTTTTA
>LBNU01026378.1:10078-38450 GCA_014162995.1 Artemisia annua | reverse complement strand
CAACACCCAAGGCCCAACACCTTTTCCCAGGCCCACTCCCACTAACACTTATAATAACCGGTTTTTTTTTTATAAAATCAAAATAAAATAAAAAAAATAAAAAAAACGCGCCCCCCATCACCCCCTCAACCCAGATTTTTACTGTACCTAGAACCCTAAATCACCACCCACCAAAATTACCCCGTATAACCAATAATTACCCAATGATTGGAGATTCTAGAAGGTCAGAGGAATGTCAGGGAATGTCAGGAAGGATCTAGGGCGCATACGTGGACCAATAAACGAGCAAACGCAGGATTGAGGATGTCACATCAATCAAATCAATGGCTACAAATCATTGGAAGGATCTGGGACATGATCTAAGGGACAAGGAGAGTGATTCTTGAAGCTTCAAACCGCCATAGAAAGCCTATAAATAGGACTCATCTCATGTAACCAAGTCGTGTAGAATTTAAGCAATAGAATAGGTTGTCATTTTAATATTTAAGCTTTCTTAATCACTTTGTAATCTGCTTTTGTACTCAAGTTTCAAGTATTTCAATAAAATTTAGTTTTATTAAGCTCTTTTTCTCCTTACTGCTTATTGTCTTTTTAGCTTATTTCTGATAAAAGTCTCTAAATCTACTTAGCTTATTGCATCTTTTAAGATTAGTTTACTGCTTTCATAACCAAAAAAAAAATAAAAAAAAAATAATAATAATAATAAATAAATAAATATCATACAAGTAACTGAGTAAATAAGCAATAGCTTAATTTGAGGTTTGTGGTTGATAAGCTAAGGTAGAAAGGGAAGGCCTTAGCCTGTCATAAAGACAGGCATCTGTGGAAAACCCTTCATATAAGTCAAGGGTAATATCTAGTAAGTCCTCTGTTAAACTCTACATTCTTATTAGCTTAATTACTGTACTTCTAGCTTTATGGTGCTTGATTTAGCTTATTTAGTTCAGTAGTAGTCTAATTTCTATCTCTTGCATGTTCTAGTTTAGATTCAAGTTGCAACTGCCTTGGTAAAGTAGTATCTGCAATTCTTGTTCTGTGTTGTTGAATGCTTGTGCTTCCTGCTCAGTAGTCTTTAATATAGATAAGAATATTAGCTTGATCATTAGTGTGTTTATTTTATGCTTAAAACTGCATTAGATAGTTAGAAGGCATAGTTAAGGACTGTTTGGATCAGTGGCCTAATTTGAGTCCCAGTGACTTGTTAGTGGTAAACTTAGCTTAGACATAACACATTAGGTGCATTTAGGTCAGTAGAATAATAAAACCTTAGGTCTTTTAACAAAAATTCAAAAGTAGGTTATAAGGTTATTATAGTGAGCATTAGTAGTTTTTAGCAGCTGCACTTATAGATTTAGGTTAAGAAATACTTGCATTTAGGGATATTTAGTCATTAACAAGCTTAAAATATCATTTAGGATCAGATCATTGCATTAGAAATCCATAAAAGTCAATTTCAGTGTACAATCATAAAAGTCAAACTTAGGGGTAAAGCTGCTCATTAGGGTCTGTTTTAGGGTGAATTTATGTGAACAAAGGTTGTTTATGAGGCTTGATATTGCATCTGAGTTTAGTTTAGCTACCATAGATTAGGTGTAAACAAAGATTGATCATTTCCAAACACATATACTAGGGTAAATTTGATCCACAAAACTGTCCCAATCTGTGCACCCATAAGAACAGTTGCTACAGTAGCATATAATAGGGTTAAATTAGGGTTCAATTAGGGTCTACAAATTAGGGCTTTTGTGTTTTTTAGGGTCTCTGGTAGGTCAACTAAGTTTTGCCCCCCTTAGGTTCTAGGTTACAGCTTATTTAGTGCTTATTAATAAGGTCTAAAGTAGGTACATTGGACTGTGTTAGGTGTTAACTGTTGTAGTGCTTATTGGCTTATTTTGTGTGCTTTTCTGTGTTGTTTGTGCTCATAACTGCTTATTTAAGTATTCCTTAGGTCCAGTTAAGATTTGGTCTTGATTGCTTGAGTTTTGCTTATTTCTTGCTTATTCCAAAACTGCTTATTGTGTCCAAACAGCTTATTAGGGTTTCAAATTAGCTTTTCTTATTTTTCCTAGGTTCCTTAATATAATTTAGAATTTTCCTAAAAATTTCAGATTTTTCCAAGTTGTTTTGCTATTTTTCTTATTTAATTTTAGTTTTTAAGTATTTTTAATTACTTTTAATAAATAATAATTAAATAAAAATCCAAAAAAATAGTTTTGCAGTTTTAAAATTACTCTTTAGTTATTTTATAATTTTAGAAAAATAAATTTTAATTTTCACCTTATTTTTCTATTTTTAGTATTTTTAATAATTAGTTAATATTTAATAATTAGTTTTTAATTAGTAATAAATATATAAAAAAACCAAAAAAAATATATTTTCTAGTTTTTAAATTACTTTTAGGATATCTTAAAATTTTCAAAATTATTTTTCCATTTTTCTTAGTTAAATTTCTATTTTAGTAATTAAAAGTAATTTTAAGTAATAAATAAATAAATAAAAAGTAATAAAAAGTATTTTAAATACATAAAAAGTTTAAATTTACGTTTTAAACCCTTTAGAATTTAGAATTTACTTTTAGGACTTAAGTTTTCCCTAGTTGACTTAGTTTTTCCCGAGAATAGCTCGGGAATTTAGGATTCGATCCCGTTTTACGTTTAGGTTTTAATTTCCGTGTTTTACGTGCTTTTTCGTGCTTTTCCGTGTTTATTTGTTTTTACGTGCTTATTTGTAGAAATTTAGGGTTCCCTTAGCCTGCACGACACGATTCACTTCACGAATCACGAACACGAACCAACGAACCAAGTCTTAGCCTTCGTTGGGAGAAACGACCCGGGGATACATATTTACCTGTGCTATCCTCGGAATATATATATATTTGGTTGTCTACGACACACCAGTAATAAATTGAGTTTACTGACTCAAAAATATATTTACTTGACCTTTTTCACAATTACTGTGGTGTCGGTTCGCGTGCGGCGTTGTTTTTCAGAAAATACCGAGAAACTCTCAGTAAATTACGAAACTTGTCAGTAACTATCCGAGATGGATTAATTTGTGTTTACTGACAAAAATAAACTTTTTCAGTAGTCACTGTAAGCTACAGTGTACAAAACAGTTCCTGAAATCATGCAGCAATGTGCAGAAACATGCAGAAATGTGCTAAAATGCATATAACGTTCAAAGTGAATATAATAAATAGAAATTTATTATATAATTTAGTTTATGAAAAATACCATTTGTCACACACTAGAACTGAACTTTATTTAATATGTGAACGATTTTCACACTCGAAAACCTTGTGGTCCACAATTCTTTTACACTGAATTGCTATTTACATAAACTTATGAACTCACCAACCTCGTGCTGACACTTTAGCATGTATTTTCAGGTTTAAAGCGATAGCTTACCATTGGAGGCTTTGGCAGGGCATGGCATGGTCATAGATGACTCTGATGTATTTGGGACCGCTTTATTTCTTTTATGGGCTTATATTTTCACATTGTTTTTGGAACGCTGTAAACAAAATACTTTTGAGTATAAAGATTTCTTTTAAACAGTTGAGGCAAAACCTTTCTTTGTACTTTGTGTTGTGATACCAATTTAGTAGCACCCAAACCTGTATGCTTCCACGATTCTCTATTTTTGGGGGTGTTACAGAATGCAATATATGGACGTGTATTACTAGCAAGGTACATCAAAGACCCTATTGCACTTAGATATGGTATGTCAGGACTAAGAATGTCCTCATCATGTTCTTTAGGGCGGAACGGATCAAGTTCCCGGTCAAGTAAACGACCGACCATTGGTGAGCTTAGTGGATGAGCTTTATCCATATTGAATCGTTTCATTATCTTTTCCGTATAGTTTGATTGATGGACAAATATTCCACTTGACAAATGCTCAATTTGCACGCCCAGACAAAACTTTGTTATACCAAGATCTTTCATTTCAAATTCATTCTTTAACAAATTTGCAGTATGTTCAATTTCATCAATATTTCCGATGATATTTAAATCATCAACATACACTGCAATGATTGTGAAATCCCCATTTGATCTTTTGATAAAAACACACAGACTTATTTGATTACTTATGTATCCTTCTTTTGAAAGATATTCACTCAGGCGATTATACCACATTCGTCCTGATTGTTTTAGACCGTATAAAGATCTTTTCAATTTAATTGAAAACATTTCACGGGGCTTAGATTTACAAGCTTCCGAAATTTTCAATCCTTCGGGGATTTTCATGTAAATGTCACTATCAAGTGATCCGTACAAGTAAGCTGTGACAACATCCATAAGGCGCATTTGAAGCCTTTCAACATTTGTAAGACTAATTAAAAATCTGAGAGTCGTTGCATCAACAACAGGTGAATATGTTTCTTCATAATTTACCCCGGGTATTTGTGAGAAACCTTGTGCTACAAGTCGTGCTTTGTATCTCATAATCTCATATTTCTCTTTTCTTTTTATAGCAAATACCCATTTATAGCCTACCGGCTTCACATTATCTGGGGTTAATGTCACAGGGCCAAATACTTGGCGCTTTTCAAGTGAATCTAGTTTAGCTTGTATGGCATCTTGCCATTTTTGCCAATCTTTTCTTTCTCGACATTCTCTAATAGATTTTGGCACAGAAACTTCATCATTTATTATTTCACTTCCTATAGCATATGCAAAAATTTCATCAACACATGTTTCATTACGATTCCATGTTGTACCATTTTGTACAAAATTTATTGAGATCTCATATTCATTAGGTACATAGCCATCCTCAAGAGATTTTTCCACATTTTCTGTGTTATTATTAATCTCTTCTGGGATTTTATTGATAATAACTTCTTGGACTTTGTCAGTTGTATTCTGCTCTTTCCTTTTTCTTGGATTTGTATCCTTAGAACCCATTGGTCTTCCACGCTTTCTGCGTACATTTGACTCATTCAGAGTTTCAGGAATCTCAATTTGAGAAGGCGCATTTAAAGCTGGAATATATGATTTTGTAACTCTTTTTGTATCTGTAAATGCATCAGGCAATTCATTTGCTATTCTTTGCAAGTGAATGAGCTTTTGAACCTCCAATTAACATTGACCACTCCGTGGGTCAAGAAAAGATATTTGTAATGCATTCCAAGTTACATCTTGTTTGTCCAACTTTTTATTTTCTTCTCCTAAGATTGGGAACATTGTTTCATCAAACTGGCAATTAGCAAAAAGTGCTATAAAAACATCTCCAGTTAATGGTTCCAAATATTTTATGATTGATGGAGAATTAAAACCAACATAAATTCCCAATCTTCTTTGAGGTCCCATCTTTGTTCGTTGTGGTGGTGCTATTGGGACATAGACACCACAACCAAAGACTTTTTGATGAGACAAACTTGGTTCTCTTCTAGAAACCAGTTGGAGAGGAGAATACTTATGAGATGCGCTTGGTCTTAATCTAATAAGAGCAGCAGCATGTAAGATAGCATGTCCCCATGCAAAGGATGGCGATTTTGATTTCATAAGTAGTGGTCTAGCAATAAGTTGTAATTTTTATTAAAGATTCAGCTAGACCATTTTGTGTATGCACATGTGCTACAGGATGCTCAACCACAATCCCGATTGACATACAAAAATCATTAAATGATTGAGATGTAAATTCTCCTGCATTATCAAGTCTGATCTTTTTGATTTGATAATCTGGGAAATGTGCTCTTAATTGAATTATTTGGGCTAATAGCCTCGCAAAAGCAACATTTCTTGATGCTAACAGACAGACATGGGACCATCGGGATAATGCATCAATTAATACCATAAAGTATCGAAATGGTCCACACGGAGGAGTTATTGGCCCACAAATGTCTCCTTGAATTCTTTCTAGAAACAAAGGAGATTCTTTTTCAAGTTTATTGATTGCGGGCCTAGTTATCATTTTTCCAAGAGAGCATGCTCCACATGATAATTCTTTTGATAATAGGATCTTGAGATCCTTTAGTGGATGCCTATTTGAGCTCTCAATTATTCTCCTCATCATAATATCACCTGGATGACCCAATCGATCATGCCAAAGGGTAAATATTTTGGGATCTATACCCTTTCGAGTAGAAACATATTTATTTCTGTCTGATTGATGTATGTAAAATACAATCCAGAAGATAGATCTTTCATTTTTTTCCATTATGGTCTTTTTTCCATTTTCAATGGATGTAATTTGGAGATACTCAACATTATTTTCATTCATGGTTTCAAGATGATAACCATTGCGTCTTATATCCTTAAAACTTAGTAGATTTCTCCTGGATCTACTAGAATATAACGCATCATTTATTATTAATTGTGTACCTTTAGGTAACACAATGCACGCTTTGCCAGAGCCTTCAATCAAGTTGCTAGTACCACAAATTGTGTTGACATTTGCATTTGCTATATGAAATTCATAAAAGTATTTTCTGTTTTTCAAAATGGTATTTGTTGTTCCACTGTCTACTAGACACTTGTCTTCACCGTTTTCCAAAATGCTTTTCATATCCTTGAACATAAAAATAAAATAAATAAATAAATAAGCATTTCAAAGTAAAAGAAAATTTAAGGAAAAAATAAATACTTCATTAATTAAAATTCAATACATGAGTAACAATGCTAGAACAAACCTAGCTTATTCAACACAAAATTTAAACTTAAACACTTATTGCGGAAAAATAAAAATGCAACTAGATAGCTAGTTATTATTTCCATTATTGGAGAAAGAAGCAACAGCGTCTTCGACATCATCAAAGAAATCTGAGGAGTCGAAGCGCACATTGGGATTTGGCTCATTATTATTGAAACTATCAAACAAGTTTTTTTCATCATTGAAATTATCAATGAAGTTTGTTTCAATGTTTTTTCCTTTCTTTTTGAGTGATGCTTGATAAAGATCAACAAAGTGTCTTTAGGTGCAACACTGTTTTGCCCAATGAGTGTTCATGCCACATCTGTGGCAAGCATTTCCAGATTGTTTAAGAGCGTGATTTTGCATCCTTTTGCCTTTATCATCTTTTTTCTTGAAATCGTATGGCTTAGGATTATAACCATCACGATGCCAAACAATATTTCGACCACGTCTACGGCCACGACCACGACCTCGTTCATTTCCACGGTTATTACCATGTTCACGACCCCATTCCATAACATTTGATGTTGCATGCACTTCAGGCAATTCAGTAGAACCAATGGGGCGTGCTTGATGATTTTTCATCAAAAGCTCATTATTTTGTTCAGCAACAAGGATAACAGATATTAGTTCGTGGTATTTTTTGAAGCCACGTTCTCGATATTGTTGCTGTAAGAGCATATTTGAAGCATGAAAAGTAGAGAAAGTTTTCTCCAGCATGTCTTCTTCAGTAATCTTTTCTCCGCACAATGTTAGTTTAGATGTGATGCTAAACATTGCGGAATTGTACTCGCTGACACTTTTAAAATCTTGCAACCTGAGGTGCATCCAGTCATAGTGAGCTTTAGGAAGGATTATTTGTTTTTGATGATCAAACCTTTCCTTTAAACTTTGCCATAATATTAACGGGTCTTTCACCGTTAGATATTCCTTTTTTTAGGTCCTCATGAAGATGATGACGCAGGAATATCATGGCTTTGGCACGTGCTTGTGCAGAGGCCGTATTTCCAGTTTTGATCGTTTCTCCCAAATCTTTTGCAGTTAAATGGATCTCAGCATCAAGAGTCCAAGGGAGATAGTCTTTTCCAGAGATGTCAAGAACAGCAAAATCAATATTTGAAAGCTTTGAATTCAACATTTTTAACTGTTTTTGCTTAGAGCAAAATCGTGCTGATAACGTATTGTAAAAGTAATGAACAAGAGTAAAGAGAAGAGAGAACTATTATTGAATAGATCAATACTGGAGGTTACAAATGGATGTATTTATAAGGGTAATAGTCAAAACCCTAACTTATTCCTAAAGAATATGATGAATAGACATAACCCATAAGCCTATACATAATTTATAATACAATATTTCGGTGCATATTGAATAATGCCCTTTAGACATGTTTTGTGCATATACAGAATTCTAAAGTTTTTGTAGGATATGTATGTGAAACAACCCTAATTAATAAAACACAAATGTTACACCCACAAAAACAAATCCACAAAAACCAACTAAAAAATGATGTGTTAGAGAGTGAGTTGTTGAATTAGAGAAAAGAGAGATAAACTGTCACAAAATACACCAATCAGGGAGTAACATCTCATTTTGTGAATTATTTTAGAGACATTTTTGGTGAGTGTAGCATTTCCGTTAGTAAAAAACTAAAAATACAAGTCTTGAATAAGCAAATCTAAACAACTTTTGTCCTCTTCACCTTTTTTGTACGCTTTGAACTTTGGTTGAAACATCCAATAAACACACTGTCGTATTCATACCGATTCGGACATAGAAATGAGCATGCTTGACCACTTGTAAATTATGCAATTGTGACACAATATCTGAGGTAGACCCTCACGAGAAAAGTGCATCTTGGTTGGGTTGTAGGTGGATGTTACACGTTTCTGTCCGAAACCACGTGAGTTGTGCATATGATGGACATGGGTTCTGGACTATTATTCTTTTTAACATCTTAGTATCTTACTGCTAGAAGAGCTAATTAAAAATGATCTTTTAGTTTTTCTATGATAAGTTGAAGAGTTACGGTAGTAAATACTCGTGGTCCTTAGTATTTTTTATTAGACTATATTAGGTCACCTGGTCAGAGCCCGGTTGAAGGTTTGAGTTCGTAAAGGTTTCTCTCATGTAACATGGAGCTAGAATTTTTCAGTTTGATACTTTGATGAGCCAAAAAAAATATAACAAAAAGATCTATATTAGTTATAAGAGTCTTATATTATAAAAGTTTTTCATTTAATCAGCACACGACGCTCTTTGCCATCACTATATTATCTAAAACAGTGGGAAGAATAATCAAAATTAAAAGGGTGAGAAGTAATTTTAATCATACATCTAACTATCTTATAATGCACAAACGCCTACTATTATTAGAATACTTAAAATTAAGTCTTACACATTTTAATGCTAAAAGTACAAGTGATTCAACACAATTAGACATTTAATATCATACTACTTATAGAAATTACTCTCATATTTAATTCTAACATATAATTAATACTAACATTAAATACAATAAATAAAACATTATGTACATTAAATACAATTAATTAACTGGTCAATAAATACAATTAATGCACTTATTAAAACACCCCCTACATAAGAAATACAAATTATCAAGCATATTGTACAACCAACTTAAACACAATTCCCGCATTAAATGTTACTAATACAAATAATAAAGCACATTATACAAATATTCAAGCCCGAACGAGCAACGGGCCAAATGGGCTCGAGCCCGAACGGGCACGAGCCAAACGGGCTCGAGCCTGAACGGACACGAGCCAACGGGCTCGAGCCTGAACGGACACGAGCTAAACGAAAATTTTGATATCCGTAAATTTAATGTCAAAAAAGAACATAATAAACTAAAATACATGATTCACCGGAAAATTTTATTTCAGTGTACTCGCAGCTGCAACGCGCGGGGACCCTGCTAGTTTCCAATAAAGAAAGAAAAACTTAAAAAGAGAATATATTCATTTTATAGGTACATTTTAAATGGAGTAAATTGCAAAAATCGTCTTTGTGGTTTGGCCAAATTGCACGTTTCGTCCTTGTGGTTCATTAAGTGCAAAGATCGTCCTTATTTTGCACTATTGCGTGCACTTTTGGTCCTCCATCATTGCAAAAATCGTCCTTGTGGTTTGCCAAATTTCACTGTTGAAGAATTAAAAGTGCACGTAATAGTGCAAAATAAGGACGATCTTTGCACTTATTGAACCACAAGGACGAAACGTGCAATTTGGCCAAACCACAAGGATGATTTTTGCAATTTACTCTTTTAAATGTGTAGTTATAATTACTTTTTATTCTTTTTAATATAATTTTGTTTCTCATTAATTTTCGCTCTATCTAAAATGTGAAACTTATGAGAAAAAATAATAATAACCAGTTTAAATAATGTAAAACATAAACAAGTACTCATAATTATATTACATTAAAAGTAAATGCAATTTATTTAAAACTAGTTATAATACCCGTGCACGCACGAGATTTTTAATATTTTTTTTATTTATATATTATTATCGATTAAGAAACGAACAACTTACGTGATTGAAAATAAGAAATCCCATGTATATATGTTATATATATATATATATATATATATATATATATATATATATATATATATATATATATATATATATATATATATATATATATATATATATTTTTAATTAATTATAAATATGAAACTCCCATCACTTTCTTCATGTATGAGTGATAAAATAGGAAGGATACCACGGGTGGGTAATAGATTGGAGATGGTTAGTTTTTACGGCTTGAAATGGCCATATCAAATCATAGTTGTTTATAATACTAATAATAATAATAATATAATAATAATTCCAAAAAAATAAATAATAATAATAATAATAATAATAATAATAATAATAATAATAATAATAATAATAATAACAAATGTTTATAAAAAGAAATTTTAGTATATGGGGCTCTTTGTTTAATATACAATTCTTTTAACAATTATGAAATTGAGTTTTTTACCGTTAAGTCCATGAAATTATAGTTAAGATTAGTCTTTAATAAAAGTTTAGGGTTTGATTAGAAATTTTATTAACTAATCAAAATATAATGTCTATTACAGTTAAGTCCGAAAGTAAAAATATAGATGAGCTCACAAAGCCATGCGTACATTCAGTTTTTTTTCTCCACCATTTTTTTCAAAAGTTTGACCAAACCAACACAATTTTGACTTTTTTTGGCTAATCACATTGCTTGATTTTGCCTACGTGGCAAATCAAGCTCTCCTATTGGTTCAATCTTATAGGTAAATTTGTATATTCTTTATCTTACAATTTCATTCTTTAGTTTTGTTTGTTTCATGCCATTTTTTATGTAAATAGTTGTATTGATAAAGAATTATTAGAAATAAAGTATTGATTAATAAACAACGAGGCATTCAGAGCCCGTGCTACGCACAAAGTTTGTATCTAAGTGTTAATCGCGTAATATTTGTGTAAATTGGTGAATATACAACAATCTATAAGTAAGCTTGCCGCGGGAGATCTTTGTTCATTTGTTGAATATTCAATAATCTATAACTAAGGAGTATTCATAACCAAACAACTATTAATACTCCTGTCTCAGTTTGATCTTTTCATAATCATATTTATTACCTTGCACCTTATTTACTATTCTGTTTGTGTTGTTACTTGGATCGGGACTTAGGTAACTTTTAAATTATGTTTGGTTTCTTATTTGGATTGGGCTTCTAGAGTATATTTTATTTGTGTGTAGCCCTGTAGGAGAAGTTCGATTTTTTTTTATCTGCTTTGATTTGACGTTTTTGCATGGGCGCAATGATAATAATGAGTGCCTGTTAATGGCCCGTGTGATGCATCGGTTTTGTTTTTGAATAAACTATTGAGTTTTTGCTTATGTCTAAAACTCAAAAATTTTATTTGTTATTATAATTTACAAATCACCTCAAACCAAAATTATGTACTTTTCCTTTCTATTCATTATTCAATTATTCAAGTTGATATTTTTAATATGCCATATTTTATTATTTTAGCAAACTGTTTTAATTTTACTGTTCAAATTGGATGTACTAAAACTCACCGCTACAAAAGAGCGTTATTTTACCTTTATCAGTGAGACAATGACATTGTTCTTACATTACATGTAGCGTACCAACGTTGTTGTTCATGCAAGTGACGGGCTCATTCTAATTTTTCGTAGCGTATTGCTGAGCACTAATTTTCGTTATTGTGTTGTTCAATAGGTTCATTAGTTGTAATTTTGTTATCACAAATATTCAAAATGATTTTATCAGTCGAACATGGAATTTCATTATGTGATCATTTATTCAGTTATCTAAGTGTTTATAGCTTAATTTTTGTAACTAATTCTCGTCATGTTTGAAACTCTCATTTTTTGCTGATAGTCGGTTTTTGTTGTCAATGCCGTTACCTTTAATTGAGGTCGAGTAAAACTCAAAATGATTTTCAGGATTTATAGCCTTCTCATAACGTAATTTTCGGCATTAATTTTTGTAATGTTTGAAACTCCCACTTTTTCGTCATGGATGGATTTTGTTGGTCAATAAGTTTTGGTTTTTAGATGCCCGTGAGGTTAATTTATGGTTTGATATATTTATTTACTTATTATTATAATGTTTTAGGATGTTAATGGTATGCATTGTCATTTTGATCATGAATTTTCTTAGCCAATAAGTTTCAAAGTTGTGTTTGTTAGCATGGTATGAAAATTGTTAGTGCTTTTATTCATCACTTTTAATTGAGGTCGAGTCAAAAACTCAAAATGATATTCAGACCCGTGCGATGCACACAGCTGTATCTAAGTGTTCATAGTAATATTTAACACTAATCCTACACTATATAATAGGCTAACCATGACACATCATCAACCTCTAACATTTGCCACCTCATTGCCACATATTCAACTCATTGCCATGTCATTGCCTACTTGGCACACACTTTTCATGCATAAACTGAACATTTTTAAAAAATTTGCAATTCATGGGACTCGAACCCAAAACCTCTTGATCAAAGAGCAAACACTCAACCACTAGAGCACTTGAGTATTTGTGTTAAAATCTTTAAAAACAAAATATAGATGCTTTAATGTTAGGTGTCTGTTTGAATGTGGAATGTTTGACCAAAATTTCAAATTCACTAAAAATGTGGGATTCTCATTTAATTACAGTTTTAAAGGCANTGAACATTTTTAAAAAATTTGCAATTCATGGGACTCGAACCCAAAACCTCTTGATCAAAGAGCAAACACTCAACCACTAGAGCACTTGAGTATTTGTGTTAAAATCTTTAAAAACAAAATATAGATGCTTTAATGTTAGGTGTCTGTTTGAATGTGGAATGTTTGACCAAAATTTCAAATTCACTAAAAATGTGGGATTCTCATTTAATTACAGTTTTAAAGGCACATTTATTTGCTAACCATTCTCAATTATTCACACAAAACACACACACAAAAACTAAGGCAATCAAAAAATGTAATCATCAAATCAAATTCATAAACCCGCCATTCAAAAAAAAACAAAAAAAAACAAATTCATATGATTATCATTATGGTTCATCCATATCGGATTGATGATTATCAACAACTTATATAAGGTACGCATATGATTATCAACAACTATATAAAGTAATTGTTATGTATTAGTCATTATATTAGCAAGAGTCTAGGGTCGTTATTAGTCGAATAGAGTTACGGGTCGTTGGGTTGGCTTGTGTCCCAAGCCCAACCCGTTATCACAGCCGACATTAGGACTCATTGTTAGAGTCGGTTTACCCTCCCCCTCATCTCTATAAAAGGAGGTGAGGGGGGACGATTTATACACGTTCATTCTTTCAATACTAATCGAGAATCGATTAGGATATTACCTTGTGTGCTAGCTGTTCTCTTCTTTTCTGTCGATACATAGTTTGTTGTGGTGTGTTCCTTCAACATCGAGATATATTCCGCGCTAGTAACCAGGGGTTGTAGGTTATCGAATATCTACAAGTGGTATCAAGAGCTCAGGTTCGCGGAGTTCACTGGTTATATAGGATCGATCAAGAAGGGTTTACTTGTTGTTCAACAGCAAGGGTTCTTGGTGTTCGGGTTCGTGGACGTCAAGGAGCAGCAAGTATCGACAGTAAAAGGTTCTTGGGTCTTCGATTGTCCGGGTTTGTGACAAGGTGTAGAAGATCTAAGGGTTTGTTGATAGATTCTTGAAGATCGAGTTTTCCTGGTGGTGGTTCTTTTTTCTTCTTTGACGTATTAAACGAAGAAGAAGGGTAAAGTGGATTTGGCCTTTTTTGTTTTAAAAGAAAAAGTCAACAATAAGGTTATAAATATTGGTGGAAATCCTATACCAGTATTTTAAAACATTAATTTGTTATTTTTGTTTTTATTATTTAAAAACAAAAGGATTAAACGGGTATTGCACAAGGGACTTTGTAATTTGTGATTGTGAGATTTAATATATCACAAGGTTTAGCAAATTAACAAAGGGATTAAAGAATGACGGGAGCCAAGTTTGAGATCGAGAAATTTGATGGAACTTGTGATTTCGGGTTATGGAGAGTTAAGATGCGTGCTTTATTAATCCAACATGGATGTGAAGCAGCTCTGGATGTTTTACCCGCGAATATGGATGCTACAGTGAAAGCTGAGCTAAACAAGAAAGCTCACAGTGCCATGATTTTGTGTTTAGGTAACAAGGTTCTAAGAGAGGTTACCGGGGAGACGACTGCAGCGGGGGTTTGGTCAAAGCTCGAGACTTTGTACATGACAAAGTCCTTGGCCAACAAGTTGTACCTGAAGAAGAAGTTGTATACATTCTACATGCCGGCTGGACGTACGATTTCCGAGCATATAGATGAGTTCAACAAAATCGTTCTTGGTTTAGCAAATATTGAGGTAAAATTCGAAGATGAAGATCTTGCTTTATTATTACTCACTTCTTTACCAGCATCATACGAACACTTTGTGGATACCTTGCTTTATGGACGGGAAGCTTTGACTTTGGAGGATGTGATGGCCACACTGAATTCAAAGGAAATCAAAGAAAGGTCTAAGGCGAAGGGGGATGATGGTGAAGGGTTATACGTGAGGGGAAGAACTGATCGCAGGAATTCGCATCAGTCTAGGGGAAAGTCAAGATCGAAGTCTCGAGGTGGAAGACTCAAGTGCTATATTTGCCAATCTGAGGAGCACTTGAAGAGAAACTGTCCGAAGAATAATCGCAAGAAGTCAAATGGTTTCGTCAAGAAAGATGATCAGCCAAGCTCCAGTGGTTCGATTTATGACGGTTCTGAGGTGATGATGGTTATGAGTGCAGAGGCTCTGCTAGATTGGATCATGGATTCAGGAGGTTCATACCACATGACACCCAGGTTAGATATATTTTTTGATTTTCTGGAATGCGATGGGGGCAGGGTACTGTTGGGTGACAACAGGGAGTGCAAGATCAGAGGTATTGGCAAGGTGAAGGTACAATAAAAAGATGGGTCAAGTTTTGTGTTACACAATATCAGGTATATTCCTGAATTGAAAAGAAACTTGATATCGCTGGGAACTCTTGAAAAAGAGGGATATACCGTAAAAATGCAGTCGGGCAAAATCAAGGTGATTAATGGTTCCAGGGTTATTTTATCTGGAACCCGAAGGGATAATTGCGTATACTCTTTGGATGGCCATGCAGTGGCAGGTGAGCTTAATGCTAGTGTTGAAGAAAAAGACAGTCTTGCGCAGTTTTGGCACAAAAGACTGGGACATATCAGTGAGGCGGGACTACAGGTGCTGGAAAAGCAGGAGCTGTTTGGCAAGAAAATTCTAGGTAAGCTCGATTTTTGTGAGAATTGTGTTCTGGGAAAGTCACATCGAGTCAGTTTCGGTGTAGGAAGGCACACTACTCAGGGAGTGATAGACTATGTTCATTCAGACTTATGGGGTCCGTCTCAGGTGGAATCATTGGGAGGTAAGAGGTACTTCTTATCTATTGTCGATGATTATTCCAGGAGGGTATGGGTTTATATTCTCAGGTTCAAACACGAAGCATTTGGAAAGTTCAAAGAGTGGAAGCAGTTAGTAGAGAATCAGACTGGGAGGACGGTTAAGAAGCTAAGGACAGATAATGGTCTTGAGTTCTGTAACCGGGAGTTTGAGCAGCTATGCACTGAGAGTGGGATTGCTAGACATTTGACAGTTGCCGGGACGCCGCAGCAGAATGGATTAGCAGAACGGATGAATAGAACTCTCATGGATAAGGTACGCTGTTTATTAATTCAGTCTGGATTGCCCAAGACCTTCTGGGCGGAAGCGACATGTACGGCCGCATATCTTATAAATAGGTCACCATCGACAGCGATTGAGAAAAAGACACCTATGGAGATGTGGTCGGGACATCCAAGTGATTATGGGATGTTGAGGATTTTCGGCTGTGTCGCATATTCACACGTTAAACAAGGTAAGCTCGAGCCGAGAGCGGTAAAATGCGTTCTTTTGGGGTATCCTGAAGGTGTGAAGGGGTACAGGCTATATAGGCTTGATAATGAATCACCTAAAATAGTCACTAGCAGGAACGTGGTCTTCAATGAAAGTGTCATGTACAAAGACACGTTGAAGGATTCTGGTGCAGGTACTGATAAGTCTGTTGAGGAATTACAGGTTGAGGTGGAACTGCAAAGGTTAAATAATCATACGCTTGAGGAAGATCAGACAGATGATCAGGAAGATAGCGATGATGAAGATGCAGGGGATCAGGATCATGATCAAACACCGGATCTCACAGATTATCAGTTGGTTCGGGATAGAGAGCCAAGGACAAGAACGAAACCTTTGAGGTTTCGGGATGAGAGTAATATGGCTGCTTACGCGTTTGCTGCAGCAGAGGAAGAAGATACTCATGAACCATTGACATACCAGGAGGCAGTTGCTTGTAAAGATAGATCTAAGTGGAAAGGTGCTATGGATGAAGAGATGGATTCTCTGGAAAAGAATGAGACCTATGAGTTAGTAGATCATCCAGCTGGGCAAAAGCTGGTGAGCTGCAAATGGCTGTACAAGATTAAGGAAGGGATTGAAGGTGTTCAAAAGCCTAGGTATAAGGCAAGGTTGGTGGCTCGTGGATTCACACAAAGGGCAGGTATTGACTATAATGAAGTATTTTCGCCGGTAGTTCGACACACATCTATTCGGGTTATACTTGCATTAACTGCGTGTAGAGATTATGAGCTGGAGCAGCTTGATGTAAAGACGGCATTTTTACATGGGAATCTTGAAGAAGTGATCTACATGAGACAACCACCGGGATATGAACAAGGTAACAAGGTATGTTTGTTAAAGAAATCCCTTTATGGTTTGAAGCAGTCACCTAGGCAATGGTATAGGAGGTTTGATGAGTACATGCTGAGCAACGGGTTTAAGCGTAGCAGTTACGACAGCTGCGTATATTACAGGAGTTATGCACCAGGTGAGTATATCTATCTACTGTTATATGTAGACGATATGCTGATTGCTTGTAAAAGCAAGGCTGAGATTGGGTCTATCAAGTCTTTGCTTAAAAAGGAGTTCGACATGAAGGAGCTCGGGGAAGCAAAGAAGATTCTTGGTATGGAGATCATCAGGGATCGGAGTCGCAAGATTCTGAGGGTGTCACAATCCGGGTACGTTTCTAAGATTTTAAATAAATTTAGAATAGACAATGGGAAATCGGTTCAGATGCCATTGGGTGGGCACTTCAAGCTGTCGTTGAAGGATTGTCCGGTTAGGGATTGTGATGTTGAAAGGATGAGTAAGGTGCCGTATTCAAATGCGGTTGGGAGCTTAATGTACTTGATGGTGTGCACGAGGCCAGACATAGCGTATGCGGTAAGTGTAGTTAGTAGATATTTGGCGAATCCAGGTAAAAATCATTGGGAAGCAGTGAAGTGGATTTTGAAATATTTGCGGGGTACTGCAAACGTGGGTTTGGTGTTTGGGACAAATCGTGGCAACCATGTGGACGTAACAGGTTTTGTTGATTCAGACTACGCTAAGGATCCGGATAAAGGTAGGTCTATCACTGGTTACGCGTTTTTAGTACAGGGATGTGTTGTAAGCTAGAAGGCAACGCTACAACACGTGGTGGCTCTTTCAACTACAGAGGCGGAGTATATGGCCCTTACGGAGGCTGTGAAGGAAGCTATTTGGCTAAGGGGACTCTTGGAAGAGTTGGGCGTGGAGCTTAACACTGTCGCAGTTAATTGTGATAATCAGGGCGCGATTCACTTATCGCGGAATCATGCTTTTCATGAAAGGACTAAGCACATAAATGTGCGTTATCACTTTATCAGAGATGTCTTGGAAGCAAAGACGGTTGAAGTTCTGAAGGTGGGTACTGAACACAATGCTGCGGATGCCTTGACGAAGGTGGTACCTGGACTCAAGTTTCAACACTGTTTAGAGTTGCTTAGTGTTGGTGTAGGCTAATATAAAGCCTAAGGTGGAAATTGTTATGTATTAGTCATTATATTAGCAAGAGTCTAGGGTCGTTATTAATCGAATAGAGTTACGGGTCGTTGGGTTGGCTTGTGTCCCAAGCCCAACCCGTTATCACAGCCGACATTAGGACTCATTGTTAGAGTCGGTTTACCCTCCCCCTCATCTCTATAAAAGGAGGTGAGGGGGGGACGATTTATACACGTTCATTCTTTCAATACTAATCAAGAATCGATTAGGATATTACCTTGTGTGCTAGCTGTTCTCTTCTTTTCTGTCGATACATAGTTTGCTGTGGTGTGTTCCTTCAACAACGAGATATATTCCGCACTAGTAACCAGGGGTTGTAGGTTATCGAATATCTACAGTAATCGATTTTAGTTCTATGTTTAATTTAANTTATCGCGGAATCATGCTTTTCATGAAAGGACTAAGCACATCAATGTGCGTTATCACTTTATCAGAGATGTCTTGGAAGCAAAGACGGTTGAAGTTCTGAAGGTGGGTACTGAACACAATGCTGCGGATGCCTTGACGAAGGTGGTACCTGGACTCAAGTTTCAACACTGTTTAGAGTTGCTTAGTGTTGGTGTAGGCTAATATAAAGCCTAAGGTGGAAATTGTTATGTATTAGTCATTATATTAGCAAGAGTCTAGGGTCGTTATTAATCGAATAGAGTTACGGGTCGTTGGGTTGGCTTGTGTCCCAAGCCCAACCCGTTATCACAGCCGACATTAGGACTCATTGTTAGAGTCGGTTTACCCTCCCCCTCATCTCTATAAAAGGAGGTGAGGGGGGGACGATTTATACACGTTCATTCTTTCAATACTAATCAAGAATCGATTAGGATATTACCTTGTGTGCTAGCTGTTCTCTTCTTTTCTGTCGATACATAGTTTGCTGTGGTGTGTTCCTTCAACAACGAGATATATTCCGCACTAGTAACCAGGGGTTGTAGGTTATCGAATATCTACAGTAATCGATTTTAGTTCTATGTTTAATTTAATCTTTTCATTCAATTTATTAAATCTTATTGTAAAAAAATAGGGGTTTAATGATTCATGATATGGTTAATTTTAAGTGCTTGAAAATTTTCATTTTTATTTGATTAATTGATTTTTCATATTCGAATCAAGTTTTAATAAGGGTTTTGATGATTCAATCATTGCTAATGCGTATAACTGTATATTACAATTAGCTTGATCCTTTTTGCTACTTATCTTTGGTTGAATAATAAAAAATGATTGGATCTTTGATGTTTCTTTGTAGCTATCATGGTTGAGTATGTGTGTACACATCTCTAATGATGGGGTAAAGCAATCAAACCGGTGGTATTCAATTCGGCTATGAAAACATTGTTACAAGGTACTTTTTAGTGTTAAATCCTTGATAAAGTTCATTCATTTTTTTATATACTCATTTGGTTATGTTAAGGTAGATTGTACCGTTAGTCGGCGGCTTACCATGGATTAATTCGTTTATTCCTGATATTAGTGATGCCATTTTGGATCATTAATGGTTGAACAAAAGGTATGCCGTAAACTTAAGTTTTTATTATATACGATATTTAAAATTCGTCTGAATGCCAATGTTGCTTGCTATGAGGTGATTTAATAAACATGCTTTCCTGCACTTTTAAAGTTTATGAGATTTGAAGAAGATGTTATATTTATCATTTTGTTGTTGTGATTCGTCAGGTTACATGTTTAGTTGTTTACGGTTTATATGAACTAAAGTAAAGGTCTCCGGTGACAGAAATTGATAGATGGTTCAAAGGATCATATAATTATCTATAGATCTGAACGTGTTGGCTACATGCATCACTATTTTCATTTACATTTATTATTCAATTATATAACTTTTAGTACAAACATGAATTTTTTTCTTTATCGTATGATTTGTATAGTGGCGGTGTTCTGTAACTTCTAATTGCAACTATTTTGTATTTTAGATCATTGCCCAGCATCTTTCTGTAAGCTATTTGTAGGACTTGGAGGTTAATATATTCAGTTATTTTTCATGTGATGATTAGATTTGATTGTAATGTATTATTTGTGTCCTTTTTGCAGATTAGGTTGACTTAAGCAGTTAATTATGCAGTGACTTATGCAGCGAGCTTATATAAACTGCTAAGGTTGAAACATTCACATTCACCACACAATTACCACGATTCATTTTCAAACGTATTCAATTCAGAAATCCCTTAATTTTTGTCCCATAAAATAACTCATCCTACTTCATGAATGATGATCAAGGGTGCTTTTGATCAAGGTATGAATTGACAATTGTTTTTTCTCACAATTATTGTGATGTTTATTAATCTATTTCTTTCAAGGATTAATTAAAGTGTTTGCCGTAATTTTGAATGCTTAATATTTTAATTTATTCAATCAGTTTATGTTTTGGTATCCATGGCTTTGATGAATCGTGATTTATTCAATTGATTTTAGTTTTCTGTGATTACTATTGGGTGTGTATCTGTTATGTTTACATCGATTTTGGATCTTTCTGCAGCAAGAGGACAAGCTTGAAGGGGATGGCAAATCCCTGATCAAATCCATCTTCCAGGTTAGTGTGATTTCTATAATTATGGTATGTTTATACTTTGTTACGAGTTATGTTAATTTACAAGATAATCTGTTATTGAATTTAATTCAGGGATTAAAGGAGGTTATGCGCAGAATTAATGATGACAATGATAGAGTTCTGTGTGGTTTCAATAGTGGTTAAACTTCAAATGTTGGCTTAAAGGTATAATCATTTATCTACACATCAGTGGCTTAGGTATATTCATTACAATTGCATGTTACTATATGGCTCCATGGTGTTTCTGTAGGAATATCAAGAAGGAAAGAGGAAGGAGAAGCTCCTAAATGAGTTGCATGCAATCAGATGGTCTAAACAATGTCAATGGTAATTTCAACCTTTTGCTTAACATAATTTTTTTTTTGAATGATAAAGTTTGGTTCAAGATTTTATTTTTGTATGATTCACTTAAAAATACTTCTTATATCTAAAAATTTAGGTGGCCATCATGCGGCTAAAAGGGCCCAAGATGACATAGCTAAATAGTTTACAGGTTACTGATTCACTGCTTTGATTCTCCCATTTTAAATTGATACACCCCGTGTTAGTTTTCTCTGACTTGGCTTTGATTCAACTTTCATTACAGAATGCATCTTCTCAGTTACTCTTCCATATAATAGATAAAGATTCTTGATGATAGCCTTGGGTACAGGAAAGAAGATGTACCCGATGTAAGGCAATAACAAGTTACAAGATTGTTCGTTTTCCTTCTCTCATTCAATGTCGTGTACACCAAGGTAGTGTTCCATATCATATGGGTTAGAGATACCAAGTTTAGCCCAATAACCTAAAATGGGTCAATATGATGAAAATTAGTCATAAATGTTAATCGGGTCAAAACAACGCTGGACATGTATCATTGGTATTACACGCTTTATTTTTCGTATACAAAATATGGAGAAAAAACTCGGACTAAAACTAATTCAACCCATTTGATACATGCTATATTTATTCATAAATGGCTAAATTGGGTTATGTTTGTTTCAAAAGGGCCATATATATACTGAGCCAACAACGCATTTTTCAAGAGTTCGGTTTTTGTTTATTACATGGAATTATACCATGTTGTCATTTCCACAAGCATTACATTCGTGTCTTTCTTTCTTAACCTAGCAAAATGCCACTAATATCTAGAAGATGAAAGGGATACTTATTATTCAGATACACTTTTTTTTCTTCTTCTTTCAAATAAGTATATGAATCATTTTCATCTTCTACGCTTCCCTTTTTTAGCACATGAGTTTTGATGTTCTGTTTTCTTGCATCGTTCATGGAATCAAGCAATACAAGTATGTGGTTAACATAACATTATTTTATCTTAATGACTTATATCTAGCCACAATTTTATATATATTGTGTTGGTATAGTTAACAGGGATATGATGGCTGATTCCAATGTATTACAAAGTGCCATATAATGTTGGAGAACGAGAACTTTCAACTTTCTCAAATCGATGTTCAACAAGCTGTTATAAGAAATAAAAATATGTTGGTCAACATACATAGCACCTCAATGCAAAACAAGTATATGTGTGTGCGCGCTCAATACCTAGAATAGTTGTGAGGACAACAACTATATGTTGTTGTTTCAAGGGTGAAGACGAAAAAGGATTGAAGATTCTTTGTTGTGACAAGATGGTGAATAAGCTACCTACACAACAAATGTTGTCCACAAAAAAGTCTTATTTTGCATATGAATAACCCCTATGTAATTAATTTAGTATAATACTTATGATTTTGTTTTATATGTAATACATGAGCAATATATTTATGATTTTTAATTTATTACCTTCAACATATTTGGCTAATTCATTATTTATTTTACGCGTAAAAAGAACTCGACAAACAATTATATGAAGCGTACCCGCCCATCGGGCGGGTCACGAAGCTAGTTTTTGTTATATATAACTTGAGCTGCGCAGGACCCTTTGCAACTATTTTGTTGAGTATACAGTTTAGTTCTTCTTGTTATGTTTCTTTATTTTTTTTCTATGTTTCTAGTCTAAGTTTTAGACAATGCGCTTATAGTATAATGGGTTTATACTCTATTGAACTCTTGCTTATGTCTTACACTTAACTTTATTTAATTTGTTATTATAATTTACAAATGGGTTCGAGCCCGTTTAGTCCGTGCCCATTTAAGGCCGTGCATGTTCGGGGCCGAGCCCGTTTAAACCGTGGCCCGTGCCTGCCCGATCCACCCGTTTTGCCATGTCTATATGTTGTGTACGTGTTTAAATGACGTATATCCGTATAAATACACAATATTAAAAAGATTATGTAGCGCTGAGATCACGGTCATAACATTGTGAAACATATAGATGCTAATTTAACATATTATGTTTCGATAAAAAATGAACTTGTTAGTAACCAAAAAATTAATTGTTACAAATAATGATTTTATCATGTATATATTTTGATACTTTTAGTCTTTAAGCGACATAGATGTTCCATTTTATGGGCTCGGTCGTAAGACAAAAAAAATTACATTTTTGTGGCATGTAAATTATAGTTTCTTTATATTATTTTGAAAACCATATAACACCGATCAATACCAACCATCAAACCATAATTTGTCACAACATTAAATCAAAACAACCATTTTGTCTCATTTCTTGAGTCTATATACTTTATTACATACCCACTTATTCCAATATAAGCTTATAAACAATAGCCTCTTTAATGTCACACTCTCACACCAATACATGTATTTGAAAAGTTGAGCCATAATCTAAGGATCATTAGCTAATTAGAACTTCTCAAACTTTGTATTTGGGAATGTTGCATAAAATTTAGGTGGAAGTTATAATGCAATTATCAATGTTGTTCAATATTAATATAATTCATGGGTGTTAAATGTTTCTAAACAAAGTCAGCCGATATTGCAAAGTTTTTATAAATGTATTTGAGCTATTGAATCAATCTCAAAAACTCCTTTGAACCCAACTCAAGCGAGTATGAAAAATATCGTCTAAATATCATATCAAACTCATATCAGTCGAAGATTGTCTAGTCGAGTTTATAGCTAATTCATTGAGTATGACTACCACGAGAAAAATTGCTATCATCTAATATGTTTATGAAGAGAAAATTTTATAATATGATAGCATATTTATATGTAAAATTGCTTATTTACATCAAGGATCCAAAATAGCTACAGGAACCATTGTCAGGTCAGCCCATCAACAAATAAATCAGATAATCCAAGTCCAATAACAATAATAACCTTAATTTGTAGCATCACTTAAACCTAATCTCACAACATCAAAAACTCCGCCTCTCTTATACCATTTTCAAGAAAAAAGCAGCAGCCTTACTCCATCCTTATCCCTCCAATACCACAACTAAACACGATTGATCTTCTTCACTTAATCCTGTGAAGATGAATACTGAAACCCACCCTTAGTTCTATTGATGTTAATTGGAAGAAATCACAAAGATCAAGCAAGTTTTGGCTTCAAGATCCATGATGGGTCTCGGGTAGGTTCGACCTTTTGTTTTTTCGTTAAGCTTTGGTCTTTGAACGAAACAGAGAATGTATCATAACATAATTGTCATGAATCTTTCTAGTTTTCGGATATAAATTGAAGCTTTGCTTCAAAAATTAGATCAATGAGGATATTTATTTCTTTCGTTTGCTAGACCGTAAAGAGTCTTGATGTTACATTGAATAGCACGAATGAAAAAAAAATACTGAGATCTAAAGATATTTCATTTTCATTTCGTATTAGATTCGATTGAAGATTGTGAGTGTTGAGGAGTGATAGGGGTCTTGGTAGTGTTTAGTTTAGGATTTGTGATTTTTGTTTTTGGAACTTGGTTTGGTTGTGGTACCTCCGTTTATCATCAGTAGTCACTTTTGGTTTTTGATTTTCGGTTTTGGACTTATGATGTGATAAAACTGAAGTCCACTCAAGAGTTATTGTTATTGGTTGATGTTGGTTGTTCGAATCTGGTTGTTGGATCACCATTGGAACTGCTAAAACAACGAAACCACCCAAGCTCGAAACACCACCTCTTAAATTAAGATTCGGTGGTGTCGCTGGAAGTAACAGTTGATGTTGGCAGTGGTTCCGGTGGCAGTGGCTGTGTAAGAATCTGCTGTGAGCCTTCTCAATTGGGCTATTTATAAGGGAGTATATAACCTTTAATGGAGTTGAAAAGGTTAAACAATAAATATAATTTAAGTGGTAATCATTGGTCTTTGTAATTGCACTTTGTTTGTATTCATTTTAGTTCTAATTGCAAAACCCTTCAACTGGTTTGCATTTCCAAATTTAATAAATCGATGTCTCTTTGTATACCTCCGATTAATGATCACAAACATCCATTAAGAACGAGGCTTGTAACCACAGGCCTCTTCATATGCATGTATTTAATCCAAAAGAAAAATAAAGGACCAAAAATACATTTTAAAGCATGAAACTCTATTTTATGCATTTAATTCCGAGCATTAGCTTGTTGTACTCTATGCAATCTTGATGACTCCGCATTCAATTAGAGGGCCTAATCTTATAGTATTATAGATAGATGTGACTAATATATATTGAAAGCACACTGCAGAAGATAACTTTATACTTTTGAATTTCTGTATTATTGTGTATTAAAATTTATATTTAGATATTTTTCTCCCAATTTGTAAGTTTCATTGATAACTTTGGTCAAAGCATCATCCAATTGTCAGGCATGCTTTGATCATGGGGCTTGTGGTCTAGTGGTAAAGGCTTGAGTAGTTAAGCGTGCCCAAGTGAGAGTAGTACCGGTTTGGGTGACCGACCAGGAAGTCCTCACTTGGGAACCACAAGCTCTAATGATATCAGGCGAATCGGGAATAGGAGTGGGGTTATCCCCTAAGGGGAGGCTTGCGGTTGGTATCTCTGCCCGAGGATGCGACACTAACTCGAGCCAACAACTAACAACTAACATCTAACAACTAACCCGCCGTTAAAAAAAATTGTCAGGCATGCTTTGACAAAAAATTTCAATGAAGATTTCAATTTAAAAAAAACATTGAACTTTCTGCTCCTACACGTACTTTCCAAGGTATAGAAATAGGTATATAATAAGCAATCTTATATGGAAAACTGAAGGATTATGACGAACAATACCTTAAGTAAAGATGGTATAGATTAAAAAATGAGTGCAGTACATACCAAGTTACCAACACTAACCTTACACCTAAAATAGAGAGAAACTACCATTTATGTAACTGATTTTTTTGGCATGATGTCATATACGTACTACGAACACACACCAGAAACGTTGCAGTAGTGGCTTTGTGATGTAGAAACACTGCAGTCCTGTGTACGTTGTCCCGTATTCATCATTAAGCAATTTTGCTAATTTGTTCTACGCAGCGACGTGACCGGCATTGAGCCTTTCTGTCAACTCGGCCCTCACTCCTTGTGGACCAAGTCATGATTAGCCGAAAGCTCCCCATTAACCGCTCTTTATTATTTTTGGTCTTTCTTTGTTTTACTGCAATGCAGAGCATATCAGCATACTCCAGATACATAGAGACTGATTTTATAATAAGAGAAACTATACCGACTTACAAATCATTAAAGGCTTGGATATTTGTAAAAGTAATAAAGAATTAAGAAACCTGTTGTTAAAGAGCATAATGCATATACGGAGTATATGATATGTTTGTATCATTTATGAGTGAAAAGACTTAAAAAGGAACACATACCAAAAGTTTTGATAATCTATTGACAGGTAGTATTCGCCAAGTAGCCGATCTTTTATCTCAGCAGTGTAAGCTGCTCAATAAACTTGCCTCTGCTAAAAATCTCTGTTGCCGATAAATTATACGTTTTATGGGTTCCTGACCACGTTTAGCGAGCTATTGCAAGTATTCATATTCTGCATAGTTTCCACCACCAACGACAAATAAGAAAGGAGGAACATTGAAAGATGAAGAAAACCAAATTCATGAAGAAAGTACAGCAGGCAAAAAGTCATGCAAAACGCAATGTGAATTACTTCACATCACGTCATTCTGCGTATACAAAAATTTAACTTCACCGCGCACTTTTTATTTATTTAGTCAAAGCACAACCTACTCACTGTGCGCTTCTGCTATATCTAAACATTGCTACAAATTCTTTATATCACCATAATATACTTCATTATTGCGACACCTGATTTCTTAATAACTAATACAATTTTATGTAACTTAACAATTCCTGAGCGTAAACATGCTTACTACTTAATTTGTGCAGCATAAAAAAACATCTTCAATGGAAATTAACTACCTGAATAACTAAATAACATAATGTCAATATAAGTATAATAATTATGATACCTTTGCTAGCGTTAGCAGCAGTATCCTGAGCATTACACTTAACAGCAACAACAAACAATTTACCAGGCCTAAAACTCAAAAACTGTTAAAAATTAACCGTTTTCCGTTGAATTCGACAGGGGATATTTTAATAACTTACTCTGACTTCCCCTAAACTTAGATTGTTCATAAGGATTGCAACACATCAGGTCACAGAGTCAAACAAAGTACAACATTGCAACACATAAGGATTGCAGCGCCTTCATAGTTTACAGAATTTGAGTGCATAATATAAAATCACCTCAAAAAGTAAGTGCTATAAGAAACTGAGTGAATTATTTACTATATGATGCCTTCCTACATCATAAGAACTTTAAATACTCTATGTATTATTAATACCCGTGCAACACGATGGGCTTTTAAAAACTGAATATCGCAACTGAATTGATATCTATCTTTAATTCAATTTAATGCTAGAATTTGAGAAATAGTAGAGATCTTGTCATGTATATTATACGTGAGCTCCCAACCTATACCAAATGTAGAAGTGGAAAATGGCAGAGACCACGATCCATCTGCTTTACGCGCAACAACCAAACCTGTACCGACATGCCCATTAGAAATTAGCCCATTTCAAATGCTGTTCTCGATATATGACCATTATCTCTCAAACCATCACATTACCACTATTCTTTAGAGCTTCTAAGTGGTATAAATGGAGCAAATGTCGTCTTATATTTGTACATATTTTAGGTATGCAGTATGCTTGTAAAAAAGCCGTTTTTAATTCTGATTATAACAGTTTTGGTTTCCCACCTTAAGCAATCACGAAACAACAAAATTTGATATGAAAAAAGGAAGTACATTCGTTACTTACCCTGTAATCATAGCATTCCACGTACCAAAACTTTCCTACCCATCTTATCAAAAACCCTCCTCGCCGACACCAAATCCCCACACTTCCCATACATACCAATCAACGCCGACCAACATAATAATTCATCTCCATCTCATTCTCCACAAAATACTCCTCAACCACCTTCCCCAACTCCAAATTCCCAATATCCCCACACTCCCTAAGAACACTCACAGCCGTCATCTCATCCGGGTCAAACCCATCCCTTTTCATATCCTCAAACAACTCCAATGCACCTTTCGCAAACCCAATCTTCACACACCCAGAAATCATCAAATTCCACGACACCAAATCCCTCTCAACAATTTTATCAAACACGTTACACGCACACCCAAATCTCCACATATCGCATACATACTAATCAAAGAAGGCCTAACATACACATCCTCCATCAACCCATATTCAACCACATTACAATGACCCAATCTCACAAAACCAAACAACAAAAACATATAAAGATTCAATCTTTAAC
>LBNU01026376.1:6501-18040 GCA_014162995.1 Artemisia annua | reverse complement strand
GAATTCGGTGTAATTCGTTGTAATTGTAATCTGAATTACATTACAATCCTGTTTGGTTGGCAGGATGGATGTAATTGTAATTCAGATTACATTACATTGCTTGTTTGGTTTGTAAGGACATGTAATTGGATTACAACCAATTACGTCCAGTAATGTAATTCAGATTACATAGTAAACTAGATGGAATGTGTTGAATTACGTCGGAATTCAAATTTTTAAAAGTTCAAAATCATTATTTATCTTTCAATGTTATTATTAATTATTATTAATATATTATTTAATTTTAAAAAATAAAATTATTTATTATTTATTTATTCATAATAATAATAATAATAATAATAATAATAATAATAATAATAATAATAATAATAATAATAATAATAATAATAATATTAGGCACTTTCGTCCTAAAAGGCTAAGCTCTTACCGCTAGGTCAACCCCATAAGTTTAAACGTCAAAATTTGTTTTTAACATGAAATAAAAACATTGCTAGTACCATTTTAATGACAACCCATTTGTGTGATTCGTATATGTTGGGATCCAGTTAATAAAATTAGTTACATCTATAGACTATGAGCTAAAGCTACTGCTAGAAACGCTAAAAAATATTGCTAGTACCATTTTAATGACAACCCGGAGCTAGGTCGAGCTCAAGGTTCCAACCACCGAATGCCGTCCGGTCGTTTCCTTAGTCCGAAGCTAGAAAATAAGGGTCTTTTACAAAATTACATATATATACTTTTCATGCAGTAAAAATCATTGTACTTTATTAATAAAAAACTGATACAAAATATGTAATTATTTATCCAGAGAGGGATATTATTTATCAAAAACCATTTTACTTCATCAAGTGTAAAATTTTATTAGTTTACCATTGGTAAAACTTAATAATGTGTAAAAATTATTTACATTAACAAATGTGAAAAAAAAAATTATAAAACAACATATTTTTCACACTTATAATTATATCAAAAAATAAACAACACTTTTAAGTGTAGAAATCTAAAAAAATGTCCACACTTATAAGTGAGAGGTTATTTATAACACACTTAGGAGAAATCTTATAATATTCTATGCTACTTATGATCTTATGAATGACGCGTGTCCTGCCAAGGCAGTGTTCACCTTTCATGTGTTACCAAGTACATCATCTATGACTATTGACTAATATATAAAGTGTTTCTTCAGTTGGTCAATGAGTATTATCATTCGGAACACATCATTACCTTTGGATCTAGGTGGAGTGTCTCTCGCGCCTAGACAATTCCAAAAATAACAACTCTAACATTATATTCCCGAGAACTTTTTTTGAAGAGAAGGGTAAAAAAGTAGAAAAAAAAAAGAGGAAAAATTATAAAAATTCATTTTAGATAGTTTTATAGGGAGGAGAGAAAAGATATGGAAAGTAAATCATGTCTAATTCCATCTCCTAATCTTCTTCTCAAAGTTAAGATTATTTGTAGAGAAGTAAATGATATGTCTTCTTAATTTTTTTTAATCACCAAAACACCCCTAACCTAATATATACGATCTTATAATAAGTCAACCCTTTTTTCTCAATCATCAGTTGTAGCAACTTCATAACCCATATGCAGACTATCCATATCATCTTCTTTTCACAGGTGTTATGATAACAATCCTCATACTCATTTATGAGACATATTTGTATGCATGTCAACCATTTCTCTTGTATGTTTAGGTAATTTCTTGCACTTCGTTAAGGAGAGCCAGTTCCTTTTCCCAGTTTAAACCGTTCATTTGACGTCCAAATGGTAAAATCAGGTTATACCTGAAAACCTGCCAGATTGATCAGTCAAATTAGAATCCGGTAGAAAATGTGACAATCTCAAAAGGAATATATGTTGCTAAAGGTTTGATTTGGTCCATAAGGTTTCTCCAATTCTTATACTATTGAATAATTAGAGCTGCAAATGGGTAGGACAGGAGAGTCGGGTTAATAGGCCCAGAGGCAAGAGATGGGACAACCCTTTTTATATGCATTTCATTCCATAACTTTCTAAATAATCAATCCATTACGTCTAACCAAGATGTAGTGGAATAAAAATAGTAATTGAATGAGTTAAAACTGTTCTATTGACCTATCTGGTTGTCATGTTGGAATGGAGTATAGCATTCACGTATGTTGTTTGGTATAATATAGGGGACATTGAAAAGAAATGAAATAAATGAAATATGGCAAAATGTGATTCCATGTCATAATGGAATGAGGAAAAACTAGCGTAGCGTTTGATACGTTGTAATCAAAGTGGGTATGGAAAGGATTATTACAATGAAATGAAAAATCTTGTTTGTTTAAAATTATACAATGTAATAATTCATTACAATGAATAACCCATTACACCACAAACTATCATTTTCATTCATAAGTCGTCCCCTCCTTTTTTTCCATTCCATCTTGTAATAGAATCAAAATTACATAAAAGTACATCATTAACTAACAACATTAAATAAACTTCCTATCATCACTGGGTATTTTAGTCTTTTTCTTATCGATTTCATTCCATCATATCATAGCAACCAAACATGATTAATAACGGTAATGAATCATTACATTACACCATTTATTCAATTACGTCGTTTATTCCATTCATTTGACATTCCATTCCGTCCTACCAAACGAGCCCTATGGGTCTGTTTGGTATGACGGAATGAAGCAGCGACGGAATGAAATGAACGTCGTAATGGAATAAATGAAGTAATTAAATGACGCATTACGATTATAATTATAGCAAAATGTGATTCCATGTCGTAATGGAATGAATCAAAGAATAAACCATTCCATTACATAATTCAAAACAAACAACAATTTCTCATTTTATTGTAATAATTTATTCCCTTAAAATTTTAATAAACCTTCTACTTTCTCCCATGAACTCCTCCATTAACTTTATCCCCTTTCTCTTTTCATACATTTACAAAATTTTATCATTTTTTACCAACTTTTTCTTCCCATCTATTAATCTTCTTCGCATAATTTATTTTTGTAATCCAAAATTTAAAGATCTTCAAAGAACAAATTGAGTTTTAGTTATGAAAACAATAAATACTTGTAAGTTATGCTTAGCGAATTGTATAAAGTGATATCTCTGTAGAGTCGGTATTGTTTTTGTTTGCGCTTTACGAAATTTCCGAATACAATACAACATTATGTGAGCTAATGACAGTCTTTTTAGAACAAAACAAGAGTAATAGCTTGAGTAATATGCCACAAATGTGAATCAAGATATAATTTCCCAAATAGAAAGACAAATATTTGTGGAAAGTATAAAAAGATTCAAGAAAATAAGCGTATGAGAATTTTGTAATCGACATTTTGTGCATTAAAAATTATTTTTTGCATCAAACTTCTTTTTTTTATATGTATCAATATTTATTGTCCATCAAAATATAACAATTTGAAAATTTTGTGCATTAAAATTTCGTTTTTTGTGCATTATGAAAAACGTATAAAAACCTCCTTCACAAAAAATTTATGCACCAACATCCCCTATCTTGAGAAATCATTACAAAATTTTTCGAAAAGGTTTTTTTTCAAGTATTTTTACACGGATATTGTCATTTTATTTGATCTCTCGAACACACTCACTCACTCTCAAACACAATCACTAAAACTATGACAGCTACGACTACAACGACCCAACCACCACAGCAACTCCACTCTGGCAACCATCCCCGTTCTTTTGATGTTAAGGGGTATCATCACACTCATAAGTTTGTAAGTTAAGGAGGAGGAAAAAAAAAAAAAAAGTTATCAATCATTTGAAATGAAACAAAAATGTTTGATAAGTTGCACANTCTCACCTTGCTCAGAATTGTCACCGCCATTTTGCACTCGCTTCTGGGACAGGTCAACACATATACCCTTTGTCCAGGTAGCAACCATCTCCATAACATCATCACCAAACCTACAAAACAACATTAATATTCCAAATCATAAATGGAAATAATAGTCGCTTTTTTGCGATAAGGCAACCCCAATCATTTTTATGCTACCCAAATTCCACAACTATAACTAGTAGTCAATGAGCACAACTATAGTTATACAAACAAGTTTCGACAACTTACCATACTTCACCACTCACCAGCATGCCCATGCTCACGAAAATTTGTCAATTCTTCTGAATATGCCGAGTCCGAGTAACTCTGAAACCCCAGCATTGATGTTTCAGCATCAAGTTCTTCCTTGTCAGAACTATACATACAAAACAAACAGAAATTCAGCTATACATAAAGCCAGCACTTCGCAGTAAATATCAAAACAAAGTCCATCTACACATAAACTTCCATTAAAGCATGAAAGCACTAATAAAAGGTATTCATTACCATACAAAGAACACACAAAAAATACTAGCCTAAAACATTTACCATAACACGTAAAACTTACGAAAGAAAATCATAATGACAGTAAATACAAACTTTCAACACAAAAATACAGTCTTCAAACTCCATTCACCCACTCTTTTAACAAAAACGCAATTTCAACCAAAAATAACTTAAAGGCGTTTGTAGACAAAAATACAAACCAACACTCCGTCAACAATATCACTTTCATCATTTGTTTCCAAAACCATAACAATAAATTCTAAATTATCATGAAAGAACATTCATGCAAAAAATGAAAACCATCATGCTTATTAGATGATATCGAAACACTGTACCCATTCTAAGACATTAGATCAAACATAGATGCACAATGCTTAAAAAAACAACTCATTATCAGCGAACATAGTATTCATACTAAAACATCAACAACTTACATTATGCCCATTTAATAAACAACCATACATAACAGACCCATTAACCTACACCCTAAAACCTAAAAACTCCCTAAACACATAGCTACATACCATCAACAAAACAACATCCAAAAACCAGCAACCACATCCCCAACACATAGACCCTTCACAGAGCCAACACGGCAACACCATTGCAGCATATAGCGACGTCTCTCACGAACACGAATGCGCGCCTCAGCTAGCATAATCTTCAACCGGTTTTCTTTCTCCAACTCACATGCCAGTATCTCCTTCAGATAGCCAACAGACTTCACAGCGTGAATGCAACTCTTTAAAACTTCCAGCTCCCTGATCAAATCTTCACTTTGTCGGATTCGCTCCACCATTTGCAGGCAACCGGTTTCAAGCTCCACCACTGACTGCTCCGCTTCAAGGACCTCCGTCTGAAAACACACATACATCCATTCTCTTATAAGAGTAGCGTTTGTAGCAAAAGAGAGTTCATCTAGTAAAACTAGATGCCCAGCCATCAGATGAATACCTAATAAGTATACCTTTTCTTAAGACAAAAACCCAAAGATGGGAAGTAAAAAAAGATGAAATGGAATCTTTAAATAAAGGGTGCGCAACCAACAAATCAGGCTAAAGACAATAACGGTAGTCAAATCGGTTATCATTATACCGAGCAGCTGAGACGCTACGTGTTCCAAGATAGCATGCATTAATTCCATATATTACAACTCAAAATATAAGACAACAAATAAAATACCCCACCCACTGAACTTATAACCCGAAGTAAAAAGCTTATAAAAAAAACTATATAGACAACAAATATGAACAAAAAACGTATACATAATCCCATGTATTACAACTCAAAACCCCGTCGTAACATACGAAAACAAACTTCTAAAAAGCCATGCATAAGTCGTATGAAAACGATTTACAAACAATACTTATACAAACTCTTAAACAATAAAAAAATATACCTAAAATTTTGTTACATAATAGTGNAAGCTACATGATGTTGCTTCGAAGTCGAGAGCGATAAATCAAGCAACGCTGCAAGGAATTTTCAAAGACGTGAAACCATATTACGCAAAAGCGGAACAATCGCTCTAAAGTCGTGAAACTCCATCACGCAAAAGTGGCATGACCACTTTCATGATTATCTCCCTACATTAAAGGGATGAAAAGCTTTAAAGCTTAATATAAAGCTAAGCAAAAAGGTCCGGACCAATACAATATCCCGCCATTAAAGGGATAATAAGCTATATTGCTTACAAAGACGTGAAAATCATCGCGCAAAGTGACATGTCCACACTAAAGACCCGAAACCTCATTGCGCAAGAGTCAATCATTATCTCCCGACATAAAAGGGATGAAACGCTATAAATAGCTAACACACAAAGTGGCATGCACACCCCAAAAGACGCGGAATCATAACGAGCATAAGCAGAAGACCATTTTAAAGACGTGAAATTTCATCATGCAAGGCAACAACTCCGTCTAGAAAATGCTAAACTCCATCATGCGAAAGTGACATAGTCACTTAAATGAAAATCTCTCGACGTTAAAAGAATAAATTGCTATTACGCAAAAACTTAATATGAAGCTAGATAAATGGTCTGGATGAATACAATATCCTATCATTAAAAGGATAAACAGCCAATTAGCTAAATGTGAATGGCAAAAACCACTTGAAAACGACAGAACATGATTGCACAAAGCAATACATGAATAATTTTAAAATCGACATCCCGACTATAAAGGGATAATGATTGATGAAAACACATACTATGTGAAGCACGATTAGTCCATATATGTTGCATTAATTTGTTGCATTAACATTTAACATATATGAACTTGGGGGGCTTAATAGTGTATATATATATCTATATAGTAAACATGATAATATTTGGGAAGTTATGTACAATATTATAATAGTTATTAAAGTTCCAATTTCAGAAGTATTATATCATATGTTATTGTTCTTTATATCGTTCAGGCCATTGATTAAGTTTATTATTATATGTATGTAATATGTATGAAGATACGGAGAGATATAGGAAATAGACATGAGCATCATTTACACACACAAGAAAGTTATATTGCTATGTGCTACATGTTAGTAAAGCATATGATATTACTTGTTATAATAATGGCCTTGTGCAAATATTGGTTATAAATAGAGGTGATCTTATTCGATCAAAAGACACATCCAACTTTACTCATACCTTCTCTACTACAACTTTTTAGTTTAATATAATGTCTAGTATTATAATGCTCATACTAGCTACTACACACCATTACATATATGATTGATTGAACTACCTCTTACTATATCTATTACATCCTAATACATAAACTCTATACGCTTGATACTGACTTGATCGTCGGAGGGGGTTCCCCCGGGCTCAGCCCGGGGACCTCTCTGACGATCTTTCTTTGTCTTTTCAGCATTGTTACCGAAGACCCAAAAGTCAAGGTCAAAGCGAGTCAGACGGCCAACCAAGCACCTTGACGAATGCGGATTTTGGTAGCATCATTTGGCGCCATCCGTGGGACCCGAACAAAATATGTCATGTATGCTCACTATATGATTTCGCTAACATATCTAAGTTCAACAAGATGATACAAAAGAGCATTTTTAAGTTATATATTGCACTTGCTAAAAACCGATTGTGGCGCACACGAGGAGGCCCTGAGAGCAACATTGTCACTAGACTATCAGGTTTGGCTTCTTGATCTCATGCACATATAAGTCATGCCTTACTCAAAAGTTGATGATATAACTATTAATCTATCACTTAGCTTGTTGATATACGAAAGGATTACATCATTTTCTATCTATTTACATAACTGATCTACCAAGAAAAAAGGCAAGAATCTTATGTATCTTCTATAGGAAAAAGCTACATGATGTTGCTTCGAAGTCGAGAGCGATAAATCAAGCAACGCTGCAAGGAATTTTCAAAGACGTGAAACCATATTACGCAAAAGCGGAACAATCGCTCTAAAGTCGTGAAACTCCATCACGCAAAAGTGGCATGACCACTTTCATGATTATCTCCCTACATTAAAGGGATGAAAAGCTTTAAAGCTTAATATAAAGCTAAGCAAAAAGGTCCGGACCAATACAATATCCCGCCATTAAAGGGATAATAAGCTATATTGCTTACAAAGACGTGAAAATCATCGCGCAAAGTGACATGTCCACACTAAAGACCCGAAACCTCATTGCGCAAGAGTCAATCATTATCTCCCGACATAAAAGGGATGAAACGCTATAAATAGCTAACACACAAAGTGGCATGCACACCCCAAAAGACGCGGAATCATAACGAGCATAAGCAGAAGACCATTTTAAAGACGTGAAATTTCATCATGCAAGGCAACAACTCCGTCTAGAAAATGCTAAACTCCATCATGCGAAAGTGACATAGTCACTTAAATGAAAATCTCTCGACGTTAAAAGAATAAATTGCTATTACGCAAAAACTTAATATGAAGCTAGATAAATGGTCTGGATGAATACAATATCCTATCATTAAAAGGATAAACAGCCAATTAGCTAAATGTGAATGGCAAAAACCACTTGAAAACGACAGAACATGATTGCACAAAGCAATACATGAATAATTTTAAAATCGACATCCCGACTATAAAGGGATAATGATTGATGAAAACACATACTATGTGAAGCACGATTAGTCCATATATGTTGCATTAATTTGTTGCATTAACATTTAACATATATGAACTTGGGGGGCTTAATAGTGTATATATATATCTATATAGTAAACATGATAATATTTGGGAAGTTATGTACAATATTATAATAGTTATTAAAGTTCCAATTTCAGAAGTATTATATCATATGTTATTGTTCTTTATATCGTTCAGGCCATTGATTAAGTTTATTATTATATGTATGTAATATGTATGAAGATACGGAGAGATATAGGAAATAGACATGAGCATCATTTACACACACAAGAAAGTTATATTGCTATGTGCTACATGTTAGTAAAGCATATGATATTACTTGTTATAATAATGGCCTTGTGCAAATATTGGTTATAAATAGAGGTGATCTTATTCGATCAAAAGACACATCCAACTTTACTCATACCTTCTCTACTACAACTTTTTAGTTTAATATAATGTCTAGTATTATAATGCTCATACTAGCTACTACACACCATTACATATATGATTGATTGAACTACCTCTTACTATATCTATTACATCCTAATACATAAACTCTATACGCTTGATACTGACTTGATCGTCGGAGGGGGTTCCCCCGGGCTCAGCCCGGGGACCTCTCTGACGATCTTTCTTTGTCTTTTCAGCATTGTTACCGAAGACCCAAAAGTCAAGGTCAAAGCGAGTCAGACGGCCAACCAAGCACCTTGACGAATGCGGATTTTGGTAGCATCATTTGGCGCCATCCGTGGGACCCGAACAAAATATGTCATGTATGCTCACTATATGATTTCGCTAACATATCTAAGTTCAACAAGATGATACAAAAGAGCATTTTTAAGTTATATATTCCACTTGCTAAAAACCGATTGTGGCGCACACGAGGAGGCCCTGAGAGCAACATTGTCACTAGACTATCAGGTTTGGCTTCTTGATCTCATGCACATATAAGTCATGCCTTACTCAAAAGTTGATGATATAACTATTAATCTATCACTTAGCTTGTTGATATACGAAAGGATTACATCATTTTCTATCTATTTACATAACTGATCTACCAAGAAAAAAGGCAAGAATCTTATGTATCTTCTATAGGAAAAAGCTACATGATGTTGCTTCGAAGTCGAGAGCGATAAATCAAGCAACGCTGCAAGGAATTTTCAAAGACGTGAAACCATATTACGCAAAAGCGGAACAATCGCTCTAAAGTCGTGAAACTCCATCACGCAAAAGTGGCATGACCACTTTCATGATTATCTCCCTACATTAAAGGGATGAAAAGCTTTAAAGCTTAATATAAAGCTAAGCAAAAAGGTCCGGACCAATACAATATCCCGCCATTAAAGGGATAATAAGCTATATTGCTTACAAAGACGTGAAAATCATCGCGCAAAGTGGCATGTCCACACTAAAGACCCGAAACCTCATTGCGCAAGAGTCAATCATTATCTCCCGACATAAAAGGGATGAAACGCTATAAATAGCTAACACACAAAGTGGCATGCACACCCCAAAAGACGCGGAATCATAACGAGCATAAGCAGAAGACCATTTTAAAGACGTGAAATTTCATCATGCAAGGCAACAACTCCGTCTAGAAAATGCTAAACTCCATCATGCGAAAGTGACATAGTCACTTAAATGAAAATCTCTCGACGTTAAAAGAATAAATTGCTATTACGCAAAAACTTAATATGAAGCTAGATAAATGGTCTGGATGAATACAATATCCTATCATTAAAAGGATAAACAGCCAATTAGCTAAATGTGAATGGCAAAAACCACTTGAAAACGACAGAACATGATTGCACAAAGCAATACATGAATAATTTTAAAATCGACATCCCGACTATAAAGGGATAATGATTGATGAAAACACATACTATGTGAAGCACGATTAGTCCATATATGTTGCATTAATTTGTTGCATTAACATTTAACATATATGAACTTGGGGGGCTTAATAGTGTATATATATATCTATATAGTAAACATGATAATATTTGGGAAGTTATGTACAATATTATAATAGTTATTAAAGTTCCAATTTCAGAAGTATTATATCATATGTTATTGTTCTTTATATCGTTCAGGCCATTGATTAAGTTTATTATTATATGTATGTAATATGTATGAAGATACGGAGAGATATAGGAAATAGACATGAGCATCATTTACACACACAAGAAAGTTATATTGCTATGTGCTACATGTTAGTAAAGCATATGATATTACTTGTTATAATAATGGCCTTGTGCAAATATTGGTTATAAATAGAGGTGATCTTATTCGATCAAAAGACACATCCAACTTTACTCATACCTTCTCTACTACAACTTTTTAGTTTAATATAATGTCTAGTATTATAATGCTCATACTAGCTACTACACACCATTACATATATGATTGATTGAACTACCTCTTACTATATCTATTACATCCTAATACATAAACTCTATACGCTTGATACTGACTTGATCGTCGGAGGGGGTTCCCCCGGGCTCAGCCCGGGGACCTCTCTGACGATCTTTCTTTGTCTTTTCAGCATTGTTACCGAAGACCCAAAAGTCAAGGTCAAAGCGAGTCAGACGGCCAACCAAGCACCTTGACGAATGCGGATTTTGGTAGCATCATTTGGCGCCATCCGTGGGACCCGAACAAAATATGTCATGTATGCTCACTATATGATTTCGCTAACATATCTAAGTTCAACAAGATGATACAAAAGAGCATTTTTAAGTTATATATTCCACTTGCTAAAAACCGATTGTGGCGCACACGAGGAGGCCCTGAGAGCAACATTGTCACTAGACTATCAGGTTTGGCTTCTTGATCTCATGCACATATAAGTCATGCCTTACTCAAAAGTTGATGATATAACTATTAATCTATCACTTAGCTTGTTGATATACGAAAGGATTACATCATTTTCTATCTATTTACATAACTGATCTACCAAGAAAAAAGGCAAGAATCTTATGTATCTTCTATAGGAAAAAGCTACATGATGTTGCTTCGAAGTCGAGAGCGATAAATCAAGCAACGCTGCAAGGAATTTTCAAAGACGTGAAAC
>LBNU01026375.1:15301-56152 GCA_014162995.1 Artemisia annua | reverse complement strand
AAATCGGGTAAAGTAAAAATACAAAACTTATAAAAATGTTAAAACTTATTAACATAACCCATTTTAAGTATTTTAGAGGAGTGGTGAGTTCATCGAAGGGCTTAAACATCGTTAAAACTAAAAGCGTGAGTTGAAAACGCGTTTGGTGACACCGGTTCTTGATAAAAGTGACGTGAACTATAAAAATGAGACGAAAAGTATAAAACTCACTTGTAAACATTAAAATAGGTTAAAATGCATAAAATATGTAAAATTATCATAGTCTAGGGTTTGTTCACGTTGTTAAAACCATAAAACGTAAATTTAAATCGCGTAAAACGTAAAAGGTGCAATGTTTACGTAAAAATGGAAAAAGTGAATTATGACTTTTAAAAGAGGATTGTAAGGAACCGAAAATACATAAAAAGTGTAGACTTGGCGTAGCCAAGTATTGGTTGAATTAACTTGAACGTGACATGATGTACGCGGATAACTTCCAACGAAGTTAATTATAAAAAAAAAAGAATAGTTAAATAATAAAAATATTATAATTAGTGACATGAAATTTACGAAATGTCACAGTACGTACCCCTTAAGAGAGCTCCGTCCCGGAGCTTAACTCGCTTTATCTCCTGACGGTTCACTCGCGAAAAGATGAGGATACTCGTAAGGAATGAAGTCTAGAATAACTAACGACACGGTTCGATTCTCGTCATCTAGAAATACGGTGCAGATTAAGGTTGACTATACGCGATAAAGATAGAGTAAGAATTTGTTTAGTTGTTGTGCTCGATCGTATGAATACCGCTGAATTGTTATACTCATATAAAAAATTTTGTGATTCTCGGAAATCAAGTAGAAGATCAATTAGACATAACCCATATATAACTATCCCAGTATTTGAAAAGTCTAAGTCGAACATAGGTAGTCAGACTATGTTCCACTGTCCCTAGGTTAAATATAGGTGACTAGACTATATTTAACCGAGGTTCGATAAAATTTCCAAATACTTAACTTAGTTATACTCGTGATATGTCAATTGTTGGACAAGTATGGAGTTTGCGTAAGTATCTTATATACAAAGAGTGATATAAATTTGTACATACGTAAGAATCAATTATAAGTAAGTAGTATGAGTATGTAACACAAGTGAATAAGGAAAATGTGCGCAGAAAAGGAAGTTTTAAGCAGTTCAAAAATAGTTCACACCAGGACTGAATCACAGATCTTTACAATGAAGGTTTCGGAAGAGGACTTGATGAATGTAGAGAAAGTTGCTGAACTTCTGGTTTTGTAGATGATAAATAAGTTTATAAGATTTATAGGAAAATGACGAACAATAGAATAGTAACAAAACAATTCTGATTTGTAAGAAAAGATCAAAATGGTTTATATGGTGGTGAAAATTTTGGTATAAGGTAAATGACATAACGATTTGTAAGATGATAACAAAATAGTTTGTTCGGAACTAGTCCAAAACAGTTTATGTAATATTAGTATATGAGTGATTTGTTGATAAGATGGTGGTAAAGTAGTTTGTAAGAGAGTGGCAAGGAGTGTATTAATATTTAGTGAAAATGGTTTAGAAGATAGTAGTAAACTAGTTTTACAAGGTAATTGACCAAATGATTAGTAAAGGGGTGACAAAAAAATTAATTCTGAACTAGTTAAAGCAGTTTATGAAATAGTATTTAATAAGGTTATTAGTTTATAAGGTAATAATGGGGTAATTCTTTGTGGAATAGTAAATCCAATAGTAATATAATGAAAGATAGTTTATATGACAATAACGGAGTTGTTTATAAAATGGTAGTGAATTTCCAAGGAAAATAAATAGAATGTGATGGGTTTCATGTAAAACAGCGTTGTGTAAGGTCATGAAAAGATTTTTTAAAGATCATAGCATTACTCACGATTTTTGAGAAAATAAATGAGACCACTATGTCACCCACAATGTATGAGAAAGTTTTAGGGGATCATCAAAATGAATAAATATGTATTTAATTGTTTAGTAATCTGGTGAAACATATAATTAGGAGAGGTAGGGTTTGACATGATACTTTGGAGGCTGAGTGTAAAGAATCGGATAAAATGTTTATAATAAATACCTTTATACAAATAAGAAGTAACGCTCTATTAATTAGGCTTAAATAGTCAAGAGAAAAATCAAGTATATATAAGTAGTTCTTAAATAGTATCAATAGTTGTGCTTAAGAAAATAAGCAAGAAATGCTCAAAAAAACATTAGTTCACGGGGAGTAAGACAACCAATAGAAATTGATAAATTGTAACAGGTTTCGATGTTATATGAAATTATATAACATATGGTGATGAAAGAGTTTAGAGACCATTGTAATCACATACAATGTCGGATAAATTAGAGAGACCATTGTAATCGCATACAATGTCTGATAGAGAGAGACCATTGTAATCGCATACAATGTCGGATAAATATGAGAGACCATTGTAATCGCACACAATATCTGATAAATAAGAGAGACCATGGTAATCACATACAATGTCTAAGAAATACCATCGTGTAACTCACAATGTTTAGAAGAGTTTAGTATACACATGGAGAAACTCCGTATATAAAAAAAAATGGCGATGTTTCAGGAACAAGCAGGATAGTTGAAAAATATCTTAAGTACATTTAGTAATATTTACTTATACGCATACGTATAGCAAGGGTACACTCAAAGATGTGTATAAATTTCCGGATGGAAATTCATAATGCTCATGAATAGCATAAAATACACCAAGGAAGTTTAGTGCACAAAAGGTTACATATTTAAGAAGTGATATTTTCGCGGATTATCGGACGAGTTAAGAAATAATTATAGTGCTCCTATAATTATCCTTAATATAATTAAGATATACTCGAGGGAGTAATAGGAAATTCAGGAGTAGGCGCGCATGGATATCGGACAAGATGATGGAAGCTCATGATTTTGAAAAGTAAATGATTATAGTCTAGGTTTTTAAAACAAAAACACCTAGTTCACTATAATTTGTGCTCTGATACCAATCTTTAACACCCCCATTTTTGGAACGCAACGGAATACAACATGGGGTGTTATTTATCAGTCACATAGTACAAGTATAGTAAACAACTTTAAAACAAAGTTGTTTTTATTATTCACATTCGATAATGTATCAGAGTTGAGGTCCCAAAAGTTTAACATAAGTTTAGAAANGATACCAATCTTTAACACCCCCATTTTTGGAACGCAACGGAATACAACATGGGGTGTTATTTATCAGTCACATAGTACAAGTATAGTAAACAACTTTAAAACAAAGTTGTTTTTATTATTCACATTCGATAATGTATCAGAGTTGAGGTCCCAAAAGTTTAACATAAGTTTAGAAATACATAAATTTAAAAGTTTAAGTCATTATCGAATGAAAATTTTATTAAACATGAGCCATCAAGTAGATATCCATCTCTTGCGCCGCCCATCCAAGCTGAAAGTCACTTACGGACCTGAGATAAAACATGCTAAAAAGTCAACATAAAGTTAAGTGAATTCATAGAGTTTAATAAGTAATCAGTTGAATACAAGATTTCAAGTTTAAAATACGATGAGCTACGTTGTTATACGCCCGTAATTAAGTTGACATGTATTGCATATACAAGTCAAGAAATCTGATTATAGTATTGAGATTATGAAACCGAACCTTAACATAGATATTGTGCCCCGAGAAGGTAAAAATTGCCATTTACCCCATTTCTCAATATTATATGTCCGTAACCCGAACAGGCTTGTTAAGCCAAATATGCATATTTATAATACTAGCGTTTACTACTCAAGTAATTAACGGTTCATGATAGGGACTTAATTGGCAAGAAGCATTCAATATCTACAATCATATAATCGGGTCCAGCATACCAAAAACTACTTGTATTCAATTTGTAAAAACTAGCATGTATCCCCCTCGTGAGGTTTATAAAACATTTAAGTAAGTAAAGGCGAGGCTATAAACTCACCTTAAGTAGTGGAGTGAAAGAGCACGAATAAAGACAACCGAAGAATCAAATCGAACTAGAAAGGACCTATAACAAGAAACGTGTCTAAGTGAATGCTAATTTAATAAGAGATTGAATGCACATTATTATACTTGATTCATACAGCCAAGGGATTATACTAAGGGTTTTCACAAGTCATATGTTCATGGTTCCCAAAATTAGCAAGTTCCCGAGTTGTTTTACCCAACACATTTTCTTAGTTTTACTAGTGGCTGAAAACTTTCCCCGATTTCCCAAAATCACTATTTGCAAACCGTATGTCCAAATTTTAAGTTCTTTATATCCATAGTTTCCTTTAAGTCCCTAGTGTACTAGAAAAATAAGTTTACTCAAAAATTTGCAGGTCTAACCACTTTTTATAAATTTTCTTTACAGACATGTCCTAAAGAAAAGTGTGACTGAATTTTATGGCTTACCGTATTGGCCGTCATTTGAAATCTAAAGGTCCAATGAAGGTGAGGCCAATTGGAGGTGATAGCTCTATTTGTCTAGTACAGGTTACATATTTAGTTTTCAAAAAGTTATGGAGCAAAACTTGGTTTAACCTCCGTTTGCCAACAGCATATAGAATCTGACCCTTTTTACCATAAAATTCATAGTTTAATCATCCTAACACTTCTAATGGTGAGCCTTTTTGATAAATGACCCTGAGACATACATCTAGGTCTGTATTATTTTTACTAATTTTATAAAGCCACGTTTCATTCTAAAAACATTCAATAATCACAGCCCATAATTTCAGCAATCACAAATCAACTCTAACCTAAACATAACTTATCCCAAACACAATCACCCTTAACCTATGGTCCTAATGAATCAAGTATAACATGCTTATCATAAAGAAGGTTTACCTACTGAGGTAAAACCCATATTTAATTGAATAACAAAAATCATTTGCATGTGTGAAAATCAAGAGGAGATGATGAGATTTACTTACAAGAAGTGAAAAATCACTAATAACCTTTCTAGGGCTTGGATAGAAACGACCCAATTGACACCAAAGATAATGAAACCCCTCTCTTCTAGGCTTCAAAATGAGTTTGAGGGCTGAAGAGATGACTCTTTAATATACTTGAAGAAGACTTCAAGAAAACTTCAATAAAACACCAAGAAACTTCAAGAAAACCTTCTAAACATCGATTCAAATCGCCATCTTCTTCAAGGAACTTCAAGGGAATGTTATGTAGATTATTTTTGTGATGAAAAATCACAGAGATGAAGTTGTTGTGATGGTGATTCGTGGCAGCAACAATGGAGGAGAAGGAGATGGATGGTTTATCAAAATTTGGTGAGATTTGATGATGTTTTGAGTGGAATAAACCATGAGCAAGATTAGGCCTTCAAGATCTTTAATCCAAGATCAATATATTAGTAAATGAATTGATGAAATATGTGCATTTCTTCTGTGTTGGGTCGTTCAAGAGAGCAAAGGGAGAAAGAAAATGGTAAAAATGGTGATAAGAACAAGGTTGTGAAGGTTTAATAGTTTTATATCAAGTTATGAGTGGAAATACACTTGTTAACAAGACGTATGAGGTGATGACACTACAAGGATACTTGTCCTTGTGGTTGAGTCGTTTGGTTGGTGTAGGGGTGAGTGGGTGAGTTGTTTTTGTCTAAATCTTGAGTTATAATGTGTATTTTGATCCCGGTAATTGCAAACGTAAAGTTTTAAAGACGCGTAACGTAAAATCGGGTAAAGTAAAAATACAAAACTTATAAAAATGTTAAAACTTATTAACATAACCCATTTTAAGTATTTTAGATGAGTGTTGAGTTCATCGAAGGGCTTAAACATCGTTAAAACTAAAAGCGTGAGTTAAAAACGCGTTTGGTGACACCGGTTCTTGATAAAAGTGACGTAAACTATTAAAATGAGACGAAAAGTATAAAACTCACTTGTAAATATTAAAATAGGTTAAAATGCATAAAATATGTAAAATTATCATAGTCTAGGGTTTGTTCACGTTGTTAAAACCATAAAACGTAAATTTAAATCGCGTAAAACGTAAAAGGTGCAATGTTTACGTAAAAATGGAAAAAGTGAATTATGACTTTTAAAAGAGGATTGTAAGGAACCGAAAATACATAAAAAGTGTAGACTTGGCGTAGCCAAGTATTGGTTGAATTTACTTTAACGTGACACGATGTACGCGGATAACTTCCGACGAAGTTAATTATAAAAAAAAAAAGAATAGTTAAATAATAAAAATATTATAATTAGTGACATGAAATTTACGAAATGTCACACTTAACCATTGAGAACAAGAGAGTAATTAGGAATGTCTTTGAGTGATAATTTTTTGCTTTTGGAGCTTGCTTATATTATCAAAAAGTTTTTCAATTGTTGACACTACATTCACTCAATCTATTTTTGAAAGATCTAATTTGTTAAACTCGTAGTTTTATTCTAATGTCCAAAAACTTGTTTTTATCAAATTTGTTTGATTTTACCAATGACTCATGATTCAAGTCATATGACTTATGTCAATATTGCTTGATTCAATGTTTGACAGTTCACAAGAGATTTTGAAGGTTCATTGTTAAAAATGATTTTTAGGTCCATGTTACATGAAAGTTTACTCATTTTCTATTTTAGAAAACTCTAGGATAAATGTGTCAAAGCAAAAGTGTTTGGTTTCAAATTGTACCTTGCTTGTTGTTTTATCTAGTTGACAATCACTAATTGGATGATCATCTTCATCTACATCCGTGTCATTCCATGATTCGCAAGCAGGTTCTCTTTGATACACGTAATCATCTTCACTTGTACCTTCATTGAAAACATTTAAACTAGTAGTATATGTATTCACTTATATTAAGTGTCTATCTATTAGTTTTTCTAGAACTTCTAATTCATATGTAAGATCAAATTGATCATCTTTGACTTGACATATTTCTTGATGATGGTTTAACAAATTTTTCCAAATATCATTAGCCGTTTGACAAACAAACACTCTTTCATATTCGACCCTTGGTAAAGCTTTATAAATCATTATCTTAGCTTTCGTGTTTTTATCAAGTTTGGGATAATCATATTGATTTTCAAAACTCGTGTTCGTTGGTTTGAAATCACCAATAGAAATAATATGCCAAAGATCTTGATCAATTGATCTCACATAGTTTTCAAATTTACTTTTCCATTTAAGAAAGTTTTCTTTTTTTAAATAGCGGTGGTTTTTGTGTACGTTGCCCTTCTTTGAGATTTTCAAAATCCATGGATCGATCCAAGTTTTAAAATACAATATATTTTAAAGATCTTGAGTAACGTAGCTCTTGATGCCAGTTGTGGAAAACTAGAAGGGGGGTTGAATAGTTTACCGCTTTTTAAGTTAATTATGTTTTGAAACTTTCGTATAATCAAAGATATAATCTAAGATATACTTTTCAAATAATCAAAGATATAAGCAAAGATACTATCAAAGATATAATCTAAAAGATAATAAGTACTAAGCAAGACTAGAGAAAGAAACGATCAAACCACAACACGATTGTTTATCGTGGTTCGGCTACAAGGACTCTTTTTCCTTGCCCTACGTCCACGCCCCGAGTATCCAACTTGAGAGTTTAAAGCACTAGTCAACAAACTCCTTTCCCGGTGGAGAAACCTTTACAATCGTCGCTTACACGTTTATCCGGTACAAAGCTAAATACCGAGTTCTAGTTCGAGGTAGAACCAACCTAACGTCGCCTAATTCCTTTTTCCGACACTAAGCTAGATGTCGAGTTCTTTACCAAGGGTACAACCACTCCCGTTAGTTCTTTTACAAGGGTACAACAACTCCCGACACACTATGTATTTTAAGGCCTAAAATACTAACCGATCACTTCTACACAAGATACAAATCAAGTATAAACTACCAAAGTCTATACACAACAAAGCTAATCAAGTCTTGCAACTTTGAGTTGAAACTTGTAACTTCTTAGATCAATATGTGAACTCCTTTGCTACACAAGAGAACCACACAAGTTAGATCTCACTGAGTTAGATGAGAGAAAGTATGTGAAATATGACTCTAAGTGATGAGAGATTTCTTGCAAGTGCCTTGGTATTTATACCCAAGAAAGTCAGCACTCTGGCGGAAACGGCGGTACCCTCAGAAGGGTTCCGCCCGTGTACCTCCAGGGTTCCGCCAGAGCTGACAGACCAAACTTGCAATAAATCTCTCCAAGACAAACTAGGTCACATCAACTTATTACATGCATTGACTCAATGTGGAATGCTTCCAAAAATATGTAAGAACTATAGATGGTCAAACACATAAACTTTCCATAAATGCATATTGATGAGATGTGACACTTTCTTTTTAAAGAAGTAAAACCTATGTTATGTTTAAAAAGAACTGTAAAGTCTAGTTATACAAGACTTAAAACTAAAGTGATGTTTTACTATAAGCTAAAGTTTATACTTTGTCATTAACAAAACTTAGCAAAGATCGTAAAATATAAATAACGTTTTTAGGCGATATTTGTATTAACAAGTTTTATATGAAAATATTTCACTTTATACTCTTATAGTTTATATATTTACAAAATCTACCCTAGACTTATTAACTTATATTACTAACTATCTAGACTTGACACAATTAGTCCTTATACTTATACATTTTAGGAAAATGACAGAAATGACCCTTGGACTTATAAGTTTTGAAAATTTACCATTTATACCCTTAACTTTATAACTTTTGCAAAACTAGTCCTTATAAGTTTATAATTATTTTACTTTTTATCCTAAGGTTATATACTTTTGCAAAAAGGGTCCTTATACTTAATACTTCTAAGAAATGTCAAAAATAGTCCCTAGACTTAATATTTTCATAAAGTTACCATATATACCCCTATGCATGGAAAACTTTGCAAAACTAGTCCTAATTCCATGCAAATTATATTGTTATGAAACAAAAAGGTTTCCTAGATTATGGCTAACTAATATTAGCTTATCTAAGTTGTCTAAACTAGCTTATAGCTTATGGGAAGGGCTTATGATACAAAAACATGAATTCGACTATATTTAGGGTTTTAAAATGAAAATGAGCTAGTCTTAGTGATCAAGGCTTAGGCAAGGGTTCTAATATGATCTAAGGCAACCTAAAACTATCCTAGTACTGTAATGAAACTATTAGAAGCAATATTGAAAGCTTACGTGACCAGAAATGGCTTAACGTGGGGTTTAGGGTTTTCTAGGGCAAAAACGTCTCGACAAGGCCTCAAAGCTTATACCACTCGACTTCTAGGGCTACAAGGGACTTAGTAATACTAATAACTACAGAAAGTTTGAGGTACAGAAGTGTGATGGTGTGGTTTAGAAAGGAGAGGGGTGTAGGGGTATTTATACCCCTTGTTAAACTTGGGGAGGAAGAAAGAGGTGGCTAGGTGGCGAGAGGGGGGGGGAGGTGACTCATGGCAACTATATGTAACTAACCTAAGCTACCATGGTGACTAAGGTGGTCTATAGGTCGGCCTAGGGATTGTGTGGTGGTGGTTTTGCCGCAAAATGAAGGTGGTGACAAGTAGGTGCATCACCTACTTGTAAGGTGTGTGCTAGGGTGATTGGGGATGAAAAGGAGGTTTGTAAGCAGCTAGGCTAGGTGCTTGAGGTGTTTGAGGTGCTTAAGGTACTTAGTTTTAGGATTAGGGTTAAGTTATGTTTAGTTATGACCTAATTTCGCTTAGTGAGACATTAGGGTCTAGCTTAGGGTTTAGTGCCTAGATTAGGGTCCTATGAGTGTTTAGTGGATAGGATTAAGTCCTAAGAAGCTTATACTAAGTGGTGGTAGCTTATGGGAAAGATTTGGGAAGTTTTAACCTAGTTTCCAGGAAGTTATAACCTAGTTATGGTTTTGTGCTTAAGAGACTTGTACCTAAGCTCTAAAAGGATGTACTAGAGTCTAAGGGTGCTAAGATATCCTATTGTTCCTAAGGTAACTCATACATAAGCCTTGAACACTTCCAAACTAGTTTAGATAAGCAATTAGGGTTTTGTAAANAAAAACGTCTCGACAAGGCCTCAAAGCTTATACCACTCGACTTCTAGGGCTACAAGGGACTTAGTAATACTAATAACTACAGAAAGTTTGAGGTACAGAAGTGTGATGGTGTGGTTTAGAAAGGAGAGGGGTGTAGGGGTATTTATACCCCTTGTTAAACTTGGGGAGGAAGAAAGAGGTGGCTAGGTGGCGAGAGGGGGGGGGAGGTGACTCATGGCAACTATATGTAACTAACCTAAGCTACCATGGTGACTAAGGTGGTCTATAGGTCGGCCTAGGGATTGTGTGGTGGTGGTTTTGCCGCAAAATGAAGGTGGTGACAAGTAGGTGCATCACCTACTTGTAAGGTGTGTGCTAGGGTGATTGGGGATGAAAAGGAGGTTTGTAAGCAGCTAGGCTAGGTGCTTGAGGTGTTTGAGGTGCTTAAGGTACTTAGTTTTAGGATTAGGGTTAAGTTATGTTTAGTTATGACCTAATTTCGCTTAGTGAGACATTAGGGTCTAGCTTAGGGTTTAGTGCCTAGATTAGGGTCCTATGAGTGTTTAGTGGATAGGATTAAGTCCTAAGAAGCTTATACTAAGTGGTGGTAGCTTATGGGAAAGATTTGGGAAGTTTTAACCTAGTTTCCAGGAAGTTATAACCTAGTTATGGTTTTGTGCTTAAGAGACTTGTACCTAAGCTCTAAAAGGATGTACTAGAGTCTAAGGGTGCTAAGATATCCTATTGTTCCTAAGGTAACTCATACATAAGCCTTGAACACTTCCAAACTAGTTTAGATAAGCAATTAGGGTTTTGTAAACACATTGGCCTAATTAGGGCTTAATTAGGGTTTATTATGGTTTTGTGATGAGTTTAGTGTGTTAGATTGATAGATTACTTATTGTGGCGTTGTTGTGATCTTATGCTTGACATACCAGGAGTTTATAGGATGTGAATGTAGAGATCTTTGGCTTGTGTGGATACGTGAGCAGGTCTAGAGAGTCATGCAGGTAGTGAATGCACATAGAAAGCAAAAAAATTACTTGTGAAATACCTGATATAGGTATTTATAGTGGGAATGATAGTGGTGAGATTTTATGGGTGGTTACACCCTTACACTTGAACTTTTACATACTTTACATGTAACTATTCTAATGACTCGAATTAAGATAATTAAAACACTTGGAGTACTTTAAAACATTTATGCACATATAGGGGTAATAATTGATGTTCTTCCCCATTACTCCATCACACTAGTACTTTACCCATGAGTCCCAATCATCCTAAAACAATATGTACAAGATATGACTCGAGTTAACAACCATGTAATCAATTAGACAATTAACAAAGGGTTTAAAAATATGTTGTAACAATAATGCACTAAAGATGAGTGCATACAAGGAAGGCTAAGGCGATTTGGGTGTACATTTGGGGGTGGATTGTAAATAAATTCTTTCTTTAAGTAAAATGCTTAAAGTTATAAACGAAAAAGATAGGCTCTGAGGGGTGTACTAGGGGTATCGTGTACTAAAAATGAGTACATTGCAAAGGTGTGGGAGAATTACTTGACCAATGAAGTCAATGTAATTATAAAACAGGCTTAAAACAAGGGTTATCCTAATGCCTCTTATCATGTAGTAAATCCAAATTACACGAATGTAGTCTCACTTGTGGTCTCGGGATGAATCACTAACGCAAGTTCTAGAATCTAAATACTACCGGTACACTCACAAGCACTAACAATGAATGTTATTCCTAACAAATCTAGGGGCGAACCTCACATATTTGGGGTGGAAATTTTTTTGAGTGGTACGGTTTTTGTGCTAGTCATATAATTCCTATCCTTGAGACTCTTATTAAGACTAAAGTTTCACTCCTATATGTTGCAAAAAATTTTAAATTTGGCGCTAAGATTACCCTAACAAGTGTTTCTCTTAGTTTTATTATACATCTACCATTAAACAAACAAAAATCAAGTGCAATTGTAATCTCTAAGGAATCTTCATTTACCGCCCTTACACTTAAGCTGAACATTGTCCCCAATGTTCAATTAAAAGATGTAAAAGTAAAGAAAATGAAAGAATGAAACAAATACTCCCCTGATTCGTTCGGTGTGGATGATGTAGTAACATGGTTAAATCCTCCTCCAAGAAAATGTGAAAACTCAAGATTGAAGAAGATTCAAAAGCTTGATATGTTGCATGTATATCTTCTTGTCCAATATAACCTCTTAATTAACTGAGAAAACAAACAAGAAAACCTAGCATAAAATCGGCGGTAAATTCTATATAAAAGTAAATCCTAGAAAGCAAGTAAAGATGTAATGCTTGTGGAATGAATATTTGCAGATTGCTGGAGTTTAAAAGTTAAAGATTTTACGAAACTTTACAATTCCGGCAGAAAAACAAAACCTGCAAAATTTTCAGAAAAGTATACCTGACGTCGTCAGGTTATGCCTGACGCCGTCAGAATTTATCTGACAGAAATTTTATATTTTGTTTCCGGAAAATTTCCGAAAAACCTACGTCTTCATTCTTGGAATTCTGTAAAATATTCATATGACTCGATACAAGAATTTGACTCAAGCAAGTACTAATATGTATGTTTATATCTCATTGTTATCGTTCATGTTCAATTCGTTCTTCAAAAACAAATTTAGATTTCCCTTACACTTATCTTTTGCAAAATACCTTTATATGTAGTTAAGACGAAGTTAAAAACAAAATAAAGCATTTTTTTTCACAAAATGGATGAAACATGAACTATAAAAATATAAATAAAACATACATATGGAAACAAATAAATCAAATAACAACAAACAATAAAAGCTTGGTTGCCTAAACAAGAACGCTTTTCTTTATTTAACGGGTCTTGTAGCTAGAACTCAAAGTCACACTCCTATTAACGTGACTTCATCATCAAAGGCTATATCTTCTTCCACTGATCATTTCGATCTCTCTCCAACAAACANTAACAAGTGTTTCTCTTAGTTTTATTATACATCTACCATTAAACAAACAAAAATCAAGTGCAATTGTAATCTCTAAGGAATCTTCATTTACCGCCCTTACACTTAAGCTGAACATTGTCCCCAATGTTCAATTAAAAGATGTAAAAGTAAAGAAAATGAAAGAATGAAACAAATACTCCCCTGATTCGTTCGGTGTGGATGATGTAGTAACATGGTTAAATCCTCCTCCAAGAAAATGTGAAAACTCAAGATTGAAGAAGATTCAAAAGCTTGATATGTTGCATGTATATCTTCTTGTCCAATATAACCTCTTAATTAACTGAGAAAACAAACAAGAAAACCTAGCATAAAATCGGCGGTAAATTCTATATAAAAGTAAATCCTAGAAAGCAAGTAAAGATGTAATGCTTGTGGAATGAATATTTGCAGATTGCTGGAGTTTAAAAGTTAAAGATTTTACGAAACTTTACAATTCCGGCAGAAAAACAAAACCTGCAAAATTTTCAGAAAAGTATACCTGACGTCGTCAGGTTATGCCTGACGCCGTCAGAATTTATCTGACAGAAATTTTATATTTTGTTTCCGGAAAATTTCCGAAAAACCTACGTCTTCATTCTTGGAATTCTGTAAAATATTCATATGACTCGATACAAGAATTTGACTCAAGCAAGTACTAATATGTATGTTTATATCTCATTGTTATCGTTCATGTTCAATTCGTTCTTCAAAAACAAATTTAGATTTCCCTTACACTTATCTTTTGCAAAATACCTTTATATGTAGTTAAGACGAAGTTAAAAACAAAATAAAGCATTTTCACAAAATGGATGAAACATGAACTATAAACAATATAAATAAAACATACATATGGAAACAAATAAAATCAAATAAACACACAAACAAATAAAGCTTGGTTGCCTCCCAAGAAGCGCTTTTCTTTATTAACGAGTCTTGTAGCTAGACTCAAAGTCACACTCTATTACGTGACTTCATCATCAAAGGCTATATCTTCTTCACTGATCATTTCGTTACCATTCTCCTGATAATGCTTAACGTGTTGTATGTTTACTGTGAATTGCCTATCCTCGTCATCTATCAACACGACAGCTCCAGTTTTCGAGGAGCTTTTCACAGTGAAAGGTCCATACCATCTAGATTTTAGTTTACCTAGAAATAACCTTAAACGATAATTATATAGTAAAACCTTATCTCCTTCTGAGAACTCCTTGGGGCTTTAAATTCATTGGTCGTGCCATTTTTTCGCCCTTTCTTTGTATGTGATGGAAGACTCATAAGCTTCCAGTCTCAATTCATCAAGCTCCTAGAGTTGCAAAAATCTATTTGTCCCTGCGACCTTATAGTCTAGATTGCAAGCCTTAAGCGCCCAATATGCCTTGTGTACCAGTTCTACTGGAAGGTGTCATGCCTTGCCGTAGACCATGCGAAACGGGGTCGTTCCAATAGGAGTCTTATAGGCGGTTCGGAATGCCCACAAAGCTTCATCCAGCTTGAAGGACCAATCCTTTCTATTTTGATTAACCGTTTTCTCCAATAATCTCTTTATTGCTCTATTGGTGTTTTCCACTTGACCGTTGGTCTGAGGATGGTAAGCGGTAGAGAATCGGTGGGAGTCTCCATATCGTTTCATGACTTTTTCCATTTGTGCATTGCAGAAATGGGTTCCCCTATTACTATTAAGAGCTTTTGGAATCCCAAACCTAGCAAACACTTTTTTTAAGAAATGAATAACCACCCTAGCGTCATTAGTCCTAAGGGCTTGTGCCTCTACCCACTTTGAAACATAATCAATGGCCACTAAGATGTATTCATTCTCCCCAGATGACGGAAAAGGTCCCATAAAATCTATTCCCCAAACGTTAAAAATCTCACAAACTTGTATATAATTCTGAGGTGCTTCATCCCCTCGGGAGATATTCCCAGCTCTTTGACATGCGTCATAAGCCGGTATCATTCCCTTCACATCGTGAAATATCGTAGGCCAATAAAATCCTACATCGAGAATTTTCTGTGCAGTAGTGTTCATTCCATGATGTCCTCCCGATGGACCAGCATGAAATTCTTTCATAATTCTGATTGCCTCATTTCCAGAAACACAACGCCTGATCACTTGGTCAGGGCACCTGCGAAACAAGAAAGGTTCATCCCAGAAATAGTACTTCAATTGAGTGAAGAACCTTTTTCTTTCTTGTCTATTCATGTATTCTGGAATAACCCTGCTTGCCAGGTAGTTGGCGTAATCCGCGTACCATGGTTCATAATCATTTATTGACATGAGCTGTTCTTTAGGAAATGAACCTCGAATCTCACTCTTGTCAGATTCATTAAGGTTGGGGTTTTCGAGTCGAGAGAGATGATCAGCCGCTAGATTCTCCGCTCCCTTTTTATCACGAATTTCGACATCAAACTCTTGTAATAATAAAATCCAACAAATTAATCGTGGTTTCGCGTCCTGTTTCGTGAAAAGGTATCGAAGAGCTGAATGATCTGTAAAAACAACGGTTTTTGAAAGGACAAGATATTGGCGAAACTTATCAAAAGCAAATACTACGGCCAAAAGCTCCTTTTCAGTGGTGGTGTAGTTTTCTTGAGCAGGATTCATGGTTTTGCTAGCTTAGTATATCGGCTGAAAGTGTTTGTTAATCCTTTGGCCTAACACTGCTCCAACGGCATAATCGCTAGCATTGCACATGATCTCAAAGGGCATTTCCCAGTTAGGTGTAACCATATTTGGAGCTTGAGTGAGCTCTTGTTTCAGACGATCGAATGCATCCTTATATTCTTAAGAGAAATCAAACGGAGCATCCTTAACTAGCAACTGAGAAACCAGCATGACCCAAGAAGCAACGGAGCATCCTTAACCAGCAACTGAGAAACCAACTTTGAAAAGTCCTTGATGAACCTCCTGTAGAAACCAGCATGACCCAAGAAGCTACGTATTACTTTGAATATGGTTGGATAAGATAACTTGGATATAGCTTCAATTTTCGCTCGGTCCACCTCAATTCCACTCCCTGAAACTTTATGCCCAAGCACGATCCCTTCTTTTACCATAAAATGACATTTTTCCCAGTTTAGAACCAAGTTGGTTTCCTCACATCGTTTGAGCATTTTCTCAAGGTTAGTAAGACAACGATCGAAAGAGTCTCCGAAGACTGAAAACTCATCCATGAAGACTTCCATGCTATCTTCCATTAACTCGTGAAAGATTGCCATCATACATCGCTGAAAAGTGGCGGGGGCATTACATAGTCCAAAAGGCATCCTCTTATAAGCGAATATCCCATAAGGGCATGTGAATGTGGTCTTTTCTTGGTCCTCAGGGGCGATAGGGATTTGGAAGTACCCTGAAAACCCATCTAAGAAACATTAGTATTCATGCCCAGCAAATCTTTCCAACATTTGATCGATGAATGGGAGAGGAAAGTGATCTTTTCGGGTTGCATCGTTCAACTTCCTATAATCGATGCACACACGCCAGCCGGTGACTGTTCCTTGGGGCACTAACTCATCGTTATCATTTTTCACTACCGTCATTCCTCTTTTCTTTGGTACAACCTGTACAGGACTAACCCATGGACTGTCGGAAATTGGGCAAATTAGCCCTGCATTCAAGAGTTTGATGACTTCTTTCTTCACAACTTCCTTGATGTTGGAATTTACTCGCCTCTGAGGTTGCACGGTTGGTTTATAATCCTCCTCCATGAGGATTTTATGTGTGCAAAAGGTTGAGTCGATTCCCTTGATATCGGCTACACTCCATGCGATAACTCCTTTATATTTTTTTAAGACTCCTAGGAGTTTATCTTTTTGTCCATTTTTTAAGGAAGAGTTTATGATTACGGGAGTTGATCCTCTCCTTGGAGGAAAGCATGTTCTAGGTGATTTGGAAGTTCCTTAAGTTCTAACTTGGGTGGCTCGACGATGGAAGGTTTAAGCTTAATTTCAAGCTTACGAAGCTCGAGTGGTTCAGCGGGTTCTTGTCTAGGATAGAAGGAAACCGCTTTGACATCCCTTGTCTTTTCCTCCTCGTAGATAGGTAAGATGGCCTTGTCTCGCAACCAACCTGCTTCAATTTGTTCATCTACACATTTTTCGATGATATCAGATAATTCGTCGACCTCTCCGATGAAATACAGTCGGTTATCTGATTCGAGAGAAAGATTCATTGTATCTTTGATGTCAAAGGTTAGGCTATCGGCCCCTACTCGTAAGGTTAATTTGCCATCATGAATATCAATGACAGCATGGGCAGTGGAAAGAAATGGTCTCCCTAGGATGATGGGCACCTGGTCATCTTCTTCCATCTCCAAGATTACAAAATCAACCGGAAATTTGAACTTTCCTACCTTAACTAGTACATTCTCACATATTCCTAAGGGGTATTTGACTGATCTATCGGCTAGTTGGATGTTCATACGTGTTTGTTTCAACCCTGAATATCCTAATTTGAGGAACATGGAATATGGCATGAGATTGATGCTTGCCCCTAGGTCAGCTAGAGCATTCTTTACTAATAAGGATCCTATAGAGCAGGGTAAGGTGAAACTACCAGGGTCGTCCACCTTTTTTGGTAGCCCTCGTTGGGTAACCACAGAACATTCTTCCCTTAGGGTTACTAGACCCTCAAGCCTTTTTCTGTTGGTGAGTAGCCTCTTGAAGTATGTACTATATTTGGGCATATGGTAACATGCATCAAGGAGGGGTATGGTGACAATCGAATCCTTCAAGTATGACAAGAATCTCTTATTATAATTCTCAACCTTTTGATTCTTGAGGCGGGATGGATAGGGGACTTTTACAGGTTTTTTGGGTGGAGTAGGTAGAGAGGAAGTTACTTGAGGGAGTTGCTCAGGAATCTCATCGTTCACATTACCTTCTTCCTCATGGGGGGTGATGTGTTTCGAAAGCTTTACATTTATTAAACTAGTTTCACCATTTTCTTATTACACAAAACACATGGGTAAAAGTATAACCCCCGTTTATAGCAAAGGTTTGAGGTAAGACCAGGTCGTCCCAAGAGAGGATGTTGTTTCTTATTGCTAGTTAAAGGTAACAAAATTAGATTCCAATGATTGTCACTTATCAATAAAACCGTTTTTGTTGGATTTAAGATTTTTGAAATGTTTTCCAAATGATATTAAAAGTATATTTGTTAAAGGCTAAACACATGAGATGAATGAGCATGAGTATCATAAAAAGTACTTCGACAAAGCATAGGAGTAAAGCATGATTGATGATCATGTAAACTAGTATATCTACTTGATGTAAAAGAATCTCCTTTCAGCCAATGATCCTAGATACATAAAGTGCATAAAGTGTGGTCCAAGTATGAAGTACCAAGTATGTATTTCCCCTAACCAAGTCGTTAGACATGAGGCTAGTCCTTAAACATGTTATGGTCGAGTTTATCATATGTTTTACTACCCAATTCTCATAAGCATAGCAATGTCTCGTTATAGACGGACGATTCATAATATAATCAATATAATTGCATCTTTCGGTCTTTTAACAATTATGATGACCAATCAAGACATATGAAAAGAGTCTAAACCATAACATATCAAATACATATAAGATAGATCCAATATTCATAATACAAATCCACATTCAACTCAGGGCAGAGTTGCCTCTAACAAACATAAAAGTACTACTCCATATTCGTATAAAAGTAAACTAGATAAACAAGTAAAGTTGTCATTATACCGAGTTCTCAAAATGTGCTCACGTTCCAACTGATTTCTCCAAGTGTTTCTACGGACTTAGCTAGTGGTTGTGATGTAAACCACTACTAAACTGCTTCTAATGATCAAGTGATGATTCTGTGTTGAGGTGTGTATAGAACCACGAATTGTGCCTCTATTTATAGTGTAAGTGAAACCCTAGCACGTCCCTGGAGAGTTATGAAAAGAAAATGATCGGTCTCATCATTGAAGTAGCTTATTAATGTAGAAAATATAACTGTCATGTGAAGTACGCCGCGCATTTGGTTTAAAACCGGCGAGCTTTATTTCGCGTAACCGGCGCTTATGTTGTATATAACCGGCGTACTTTATGTTTGACTCGTGCATATATAGTTGACCAAAGATGCCCGTAAGCGGCGCTCTTCCTTCATATAAGCGGCGTGCTTTAGTCCAAACTAAGTCTTTTTCTTTTTATGTTTACAAAGTCATCCATCTCGTGCTTTTCTCGTTACTTTCACCAGACCTATGTCCATTTTTTGGTGTTACTTTGGTGTTCAAGCAGTGAAATGCTCTGGTGACATAATGTCACCAAGCTTGTAGGAACCAGATGGTTTCCTCTTAGTGTGCTTAGTCTCAAATCCTTTTTCAAACCTATTTCCAAATGGATCAACAATCTTTATGCGGACATGCCATTTCCTATCTCCATCCCCTTTAGTGATACCTCCTGAATAATTTGAAGTCCAATCTGTGTTTTTAATTGACAATGGTAGTGCACCAAGTATGGCAGTAATCTTCTTCCATACACAAACATTCTTAAATGGATTTAGATATTCTTGTTCAGCCAATGCTTTCTCCATGGGATCCTCATAATCATAATACTTAGGACGAATAGGTCCATATATAGGCTTACCATTCTCATCCCTTTTTGGTGTAAATTCCTCCTCATCTTCACTGTCACTATCATCCTCCTTACCCCTTTTAATCTTTGCAGTTTCAAAATGGTGGTGAACCACCCCATCAAAAGTTGTCACCCTTTTCTTCCTTGTATCAAGTATTGAGCCTAAAGTGTGAATAAAATTCCTTCCAACAACAAGTGGAACATGCTTGTCAATAGGGACATCAAGTAGCAAAAAGTTGGCTAGGATTGTGTGTGTGCTAACTTGACATAAAACATCTAGCAATCTCCCCATTGTTTCAGCCTAAGACATATCAAGCATCCTAATCTTATCAATCTTTGGTTTGACTTTCCCTCTTTCAAGCAACTCATAAATTTTGTAAGGCATCATATTGATATTTGAACCTGTATCAGCCAAGGCATAGAAAGTTAAGTCACCTTCCAAACGTATTGGTAACACAAAGCATCCTGGATCCTCAAGTTCCCCAAGTACTTTATACCCTCTAACAACATGTGCAGCAGCTTCTTCCTCATTCTCATCTTCCACTTCTCCATCTATCTTAAGTCTACCCATGAGAATACTATCTACAATTTTTTTGTGCTTGTCTGCATGTTTCAAGGTTTCAATAATTGGCCTTTTCTCATTTAGCAACATTATCCTAGCATACACATCAGCTTCCATTTCCTCCTTAGTAAGTTCTTCCCTAGTTATGGGTCGGTTTATGGTTAATGAAGGTCCTTCATCTCCATACTTCATTTTGTAAATTGGTTGTGGCTTGTTTTTCAGTCTCTTACTTTTTCCCATCTTGCATACTAGTTCAGGTGCTTCTAAGGCAAGTGTATATTCATTATTTGAGAGTGGTGGCAAATCATCTTCACAAATTCCAGCAAGTAACTCATCAAAACCCTGCAAATCATTGTCTATCATAGTTGCATCAGGCCAAATGGTTAGTAAACCATTAGCAAAGTCCACTATACTTCTAGCCAATCTTAGGAAAGGTATCCCAAGAATTACATTAGGTTACCATTCGTTTTCATTAGGATTAACATAGAATTCTACCAGGAACAATTCTTCTTTCAAGCTCACTAAAAGTTTCTTAGTAACAATCAGACTGCCATTTTCTTTTTTTTCAATCTGTACTCCCAATCTTTTACAAAACTCTTTGTGTAGCAAATTTCTATTGTGGTCAAGGTCTGCAACTGCATCATAGGCATACAACTCCTCCACAAAACAAGGTGTGAGAAATTTCAAACCATCTGGGGTGTCCATTTTTCCAAAAGTGTGCACTCTCTGCTCATTTTTTAACCCACTATCAACTGTGTTTGATTCAGAAACGTTGTTTTCTCCAATACTCTCTGACTCATCAATCCATCCACAGCTATTCTCCAATTTCAACCTCTTTCCTAGCCTATTATTATGATCCATGGCTAACATAGCTAAAATGTGCACAAACATCAAATTAAACATTAGTAGGTTAGTCAAATAAGTCATAAGTTCATAATCATACTCCAATAACTTCATATAAATCATATATGTCAAGATATGAATCTGTTTAATCATCATAGATAAGAATTAAGCTTTCTGCAAAGATTTGTGCAGAAAAGTTCGGCGAGTTTTCAAAAAAATACGGCGGTTACGTGATATTTTGACTGTTATATTTAAAATTTTCCAGAAATACGGCGGGTTTAGGTAAAACTCCGGCGTGTTTCTAGGTTTTAAAAGTCTTCCATAAGAGATATTATCATTCATCAATTCAGATAGCAGTTAAAAACATATTGCAATTATCATCTCATACATAATAACAATCCAATATAGCATTTGCAAGCAAACAATTAAAAAGTAAAAGCAAAATATTTTTGTATTTTTGATTTAATGTGCATTATATACTCATTCCATAATTCAGATAGTAAAAACAAGAGAAACAAAAGTCCTATACAAGTTTGTTTTTGGGTTTTTACGAAATCAAATCCAACTACTCTTTATTGTGTCATAAGCTCGGCGGTTTTTGTCGGAAAAACCGGCGCTCTTTTTATCTAAGAAACGAAATTTTCTAAAATTCTAGTAAGAATTCTTGGTGTTTAAGTAAATTTTCTTTTTGCAAAACTAACAATATGATTCAAACTAACCTCCCCGGCAGAGGCGCCAAAAACTTTGATGTGTTTCAAAAGCTTTACATTTATTAAACTAGTTTCACTATTTCCTTATTACACAANCTGTTATATTTAAAATTTTCCAGAAATACGGCGGGTTTAGGTAAAACTCCGGCGTGTTTCTAGGTTTTAAAAGTCTTCCATAAGAGATATTATCATTCATCAATTCAGATAGCAGTTAAAAACATATTGCAATTATCATCTCATACATAATAACAATCCAATATAGCATTTGCAAGCAAACAATTAAAAAGTAAAAGCAAAATATTTTTGTATTTTTGATTTAATGTGCATTATATACTCATTCCATAATTCAGATAGTAAAAACAAGAGAAACAAAAGTCCTATACAAGTTTGTTTTTGGGTTTTTACGAAATCAAATCCAACTACTCTTTATTGTGTCATAAGCTCGGCGGTTTTTGTCGGAAAAACCGGCGCTCTTTTTATCTAAGAAACGAAATTTTCTAAAATTCTAGTAAGAATTCTTGGTGTTTAAGTAAATTTTCTTTTTGCAAAACTAACAATATGATTCAAACTAACCTCCCCGGCAGAGGCGCCAAAAACTTTGATGTGTTTCAAAAGCTTTACATTTATTAAACTAGTTTCACTATTTCCTTATTACACAAAACACATGGGTAAAAGTATAACCCCCGTTTATAGCAAAGGTTTGAGGTAAGACCAGGTCGTCCCAAGAGAGGATGTTGTTTCTTATTGCTAGTTAAAGGTAACAAAATTAGATTCCAATGATTGTCACTTATCACTAAAACCGTTTTTGTTGGATTTAAGATTTTTGAAATGTTTTCCCGAATGATATTAAAAGTATGTTTGTTAAAGGCTAAACACATGAGATTAATGAGCATGAGTATCATAGAAAGTACTTGGACAAAGCATAGGAGTAAAGCATGATTGATGATCATATAAACTAGTATATCTACTCGATGTAAAAGAATCTCCTTTCGGCCTATGATCCTAGATATATAAAGTGCATAAAGTGTGGTCCAAGTATGAAGTACCAAGTATGTATTTCCCCTAACCAAGTCGTTAGACATGAGGCTAGTCCTTAAACATGTTATGGTCGAGTTTATCATATGTTTTACTACCCAATTCTCACAAGCATAGCAATGTCTCGTTATAGACAGACGATTCATAATATAATCAACATAATTGCATCTTTCAACCTTTAAACAATTATGATGACCAATCAAGACATATGACAAGAGTCTAAACCATAACATATCAAATACATATAAGATAGATTCAATATTCATAATACAAATCCACATTCAACTCATGGCAGAGTTGCCTCTAACAAACATAAAAGTACTACTCCATATTCGTATAAAATTAAACTAAATAAACAAGTAAAGTTGTCATTATACCGAGTTCTCAAAATGTGCTCACGTTCCAACTGATTTCTCCAAGTGTTTCTACGGACTTAGCTAGTGGTTGTGATGTAAACCACTACTAAACTGCTTCTAGTGATCAAGTGATGATTCTGTGTTGAGGTGTGTATAGAACCACGAATTGTGCCTCTATTTATAGTGTAAGGGAAACCCTAGCACGTCCCTGGAGAGTTATGGCAATCAAATGATCAGTCTCATCATTGAAGTAGCTTATCAATGTAGAAAATATAACTGTCATGTGAAGTATGCCGCACATTTGGTGTAAAACCGGCGAGCTTTATTTCGCATAACCGGCGCTTATGTTGTATATAACCGGCGTACTTTATGTTTGACTCGTGCATATATAGTTGACCAAAGATGCCCGTAAGCGGCGCTCTTCTTTCATATAAGCGGCGTGCTTTAGTCCAAACTAAGTCTTTTTCTTTTTATGTTTACAAAGTCATCCATCTCGTGCTTTTCTCGTTACTTTCACCAGACCTATGTCCTGCAAATATATTCTTGTATTAAGTATCAAAAGTCCTAATAATAAGGTTATTTGTCCTATAATTCCTATAATATCGGGGGTATAAACATGTATAATACGAGATTCATCAGGGGGTGTCGGGTTCAACGGCGATGGGGTGTTGGTTTGGGTACGATGGATCCCTAGTTGTTGTTCGGGCTCGAGTGGTAATGGCGAGCAAAGGGTCTTTTTGGTCCACTTGAGGTTTGTTGTGGCCATCAAGGGCGGCATTGAGTTCTACGAACTTGGTCCTCAAATCATCTTATTGATCAGTGATGAGGTTGTTGAGACCTTTCAGCAGTAGACTTTTTCATGAGTGAAATGCCCAAGGTCATCCTCAAAAGTGCTCCTGATCTTGAAGTCAGGACCTTTCTCCCCCTCTTTTTTTTTCAAAAGATTTCCCAATGGGGTAAAATCATTGTTTTGATAAAAATTTAACAAGGAAGGATCATCAAAGATTTCATGGCTTGACAAACATGCTTGTTCGGTGGCAGTTTCTTCCCCGCATTCCTCCACTACGTGCGGGCCCCCACAATGGTCGCAAATTAAGTATGGGTTTGACAATCGAATCGGGTTCATCCAGGTATCATCTTGATCTTGAGCATATTCCTCAATCCTATTCCATCCTTCCTCAGCGCTGAACTTGGCTATTTTTCCTTTCACCGAATTATTAATTCCATTCTAGTCGTTTTGAGAGACATTTTCATAGAATATTTGGACAAGAAGCCAAAGCTCAATGCCATGATGGGGAACTTGTCTTATTAGATCCTTGAATCTAATCCAAGATTTATGAATGGGTTCTGCTTGTCCTATGAGGAAACGGAGGATTTTGTCTCTAATTGCTGAAGTTCTTCCTGCTGGAAAGAACTTTTCATAGAATTTTGAGATAAGTTGTTCCCATGTGAAGATGGACTGAGAAGGAAGTTTGTCATACCATTCCTTGGCTTTTTCTTGAAGGGTAAAAGGAAAGAACCGTAACCGGGAGGTATCTCTAATGGCCCCATCCATATGGATGGTGTCCATTACTTTCAAGAAATCCTTGATATGTTGGATTGGATCTTCAGTTTTCAATCCATGAAACTTTCATACATTTTGGACGAGCGAAACATCGTTTGCACGCAAGACCCCATCGGTGTGTTCATTTGGAAAAACAATANAGGAAAGAACCGTAACCGGGAGGTATCTCTAATGGCCCCATCCATATGGATGGTGTCCATTACTTTCAAGAAATCCTTGATATGTTGGATTGGATCTTCAGTTTTCAATCCATGAAACTTTCATACATTTTGGACGAGCGAAACATCGTTTGCACGCAAGACCCCATCGGTGTGTTCATTTGGAAAAACAATAAGATTGGAAAAGCCACGAGGGGTGGGGGAAGAGTAATCCTTGAGACACTTAGGGGTAGGATTCTCAGGAATTTCCTTATCGTGATTGGATTGGGGACTAGGGGGTGTAGGGTGATGATCGGATTCTTCTTTAGAAAGAGCTTCATCAAAGTTGATGGTGGTGCCAAATGGTTCGGATGTTATAAGGGGTTGCCTTAGCCTACACATTTCCCTTGCAAAAGGTTTTACTTCTCAAGGGATCTTGAGAAGCTTGCAATCCCCACCAGGCAGTGTACCTGACCGATGTAGTATAGTGAGTGGCAAGTACCGGGGGATTGATCGTTCTCTCGGGGAATAGCGTCGTTAGGATTGAAACTAATCTAACCAGGTCTAGAGGTGATGGGTGATTCTTTTTTGTATTTTTATGTTTTATGGAAAGCAAGTAAAAATCTCGGGTATTGGAAGAGTGGGCGGAATTAGTAGCTAGCCAACTAACCCAAATAACTACTTAAACAAATAAAATAAATAACAAGAAAATAAAATGGTGAGAACTTATTATAAGGAGAAAAGTGTGTTTACTTAGATTTCCTTACTCCCTAGTTATCATTTATTAATTAATTGGTTTGTCACAATTGCGTGGATGAAGGGTTGCATTCCTTAACCATTCGTGGGGCCGTGTACGATCTTCCCCAACTCTATAAGCTTCTATCTCTTCCTATGACGACACGTTTAGTATCCTATCATGGCCTCATTAATAGTCACTTATGCATTTAATACAACCAATAAAACCGTAGTATACATCCGATTACATTTCTTAAGACGTTCAAGCAAGTTATCGTATAGGAGATTAGCCAGTTTTCTTAAGCCTAACGCTAAAATCAATCACCCACAACAATCAATGACAAACCAACAATCAATAATCAATAACTAGGTTTCATTATATCTAAGCAAACACAAGTAAATCTTAGCTAGCATGTTAAAAGAAAGAATAGCATACGATATAATCAAACAACACATAGACATATTGAATGATTAAAGGATAACTTATCTTCAATTGAACATGGAAGAAAAGAGGGTTTAAAACCCTAAAATTACTGCAAAAGTCGGACTAGGGTTTTACACCCAAAAGTTCCCAACCAAAAGTTCTCTCTCCATGAATGAAAAATCAAAAATTATATATAGATTTACATTGGTGACGGCGTCCCCTTTTAATGGATGACGCCGTCATCTCGCCGCGGCTAGGGTTTCTTGTCATCCAATACATCTGCTTGACTTCGTCCCCTTATAGATCTTCTGGGCCGTCACGCTTTGGAGTAATACGTGACGGCCTACTTCTTGTATAACGTGACGCCGTCACGTGTTAAGCTTCAATAATTCTTCTGGTGCGTCAAGTGTAAAAGTGATATCCACCTCTTGTTTCAATGAGTGACGGCGTCCCTTTGTAATTCTTGACACCGTCAGGTACAATTTCCAGCATGGTTTATTGACTTTGTCGTTTTCTTCACTTTTCACTCCAAAAACGTCCAAAATGCACCATTTTCCAGAATTCTTTTCCAAAGTACCTAGAATGACAAAAGGAACGATTTGAGGTAATATTTGATCATAAAAACATGATCTAGGGCTTAAATGACCCTTTAAAAGCGTAACAGATTTCTCCTCATCTAAGATCTGCTTCAATCTTGTACCAAATATCGTCTTCCACCAAACAAAGTTTGATGAAATCCTTGACGATTGGAATCTCCACACCATTGATGTCATTCCAATTGACATTCTCTTCTTCCTCTCTTGTCATCATTCTTCTACCATCGTTGGAATGGTATGATGATCCAACAAATTCCTCATTAAAATCCATTTTCTTAAGTGTGTTTAGGAGTGAGCTTTTATTATTTTGCAAAGTTTGGTGTTTAGAAAACATGCAAGGTTACTCCTTTTATAGATGGATTAAGGTGTTAGTTAGGATTCTTTCTTCTTAAAAGGTGGTCAAGCTATCAAGATCAAGGTACTTAGATGCTTGATAGGATGTTCAACCCATCTAAATCATGTACTAATATTCTTGATCACATGTTATTGGGAGGATTATTTCAAAAGAGTTATGAGTGTTTTACTTTGTATCAAGTTGAGATTGGATGGTCTAGTTTCTCATGCTAGTTCCCATAATTCATCATGCATGCACCATAATTTATTAAGCCATGCATGAAACTCCTAATTATGGTTGGATGAGATGTATTACTAGATCATCATTTTAGAGTTAAATAACTATATTTCTTTCTACTTAGGCATGTTTCATGTATTTATCATATAAAATGAACAAGTAGAGTTAGATATAAATTCTTCAACACAAGTGTAAATTGTGATCCGAATTTTATCTAATCTTGGTAATTTGACATAATCAACTTTATCAAGCTTTAACAAGATATTTTATGTCAAATTTTCTTGTTCATCACACATAGTATAGACATGTAGAATCTAGAACATTATCAATCATCATTTGAATAATGAGTTGATTAATACTTTTCCTCTCGGAAATCATGCAATGAAATTTCCTTTCACGCCTTCACATAAGTCCTAGTCACATAAGCACATAAGCTCTAAGAGCAACTAAAGGACATGCAAACGACTCCTAAACAACATGATCTATCTTAAAAGATTGTTCTCCTAAGATGCACGTCAACCGTGATCATCGAGACCTATCCCAAAATAATTTGGATGTTTGAAAAATGTCATGCCAAAACTTATACTTTTTTATTTTGTGACCTAATTGTCCTTTTGTTCAAGTCACCAATGACTTGTTCTATTGGATGACCCCTCGTTTCTCTCACTTCTTTAGGATTGCCTTCATCCAAAACATTAACTTGTAATGATGGCGACCTTTCTTGATCTTGAACTATGTGTTCATTTATCACATCATCTTCTATTGAAGGAGATGATTTAGGTTCGGGCATGCTCTCATCAAAGGTAACATTGAGAGATTCCTCAATCCTCATTGTTTCCTTGTTAAGCACTATGTATGCTTTACTAGTTTTAGAGTATCCTAAGAACACACCTTCATACGACTTTGGGTCGAATTTGGTGAGATATTCTTTGGTGTTTAGTATAAATACTTTGCAACCAAATATAGACTCTAATATAGACTCTATTGAAAATATAGCATGCGGTATCTAAGGCATGACACCAAAACTTTTGTGGAATGGATTGCTCTTCAAGCATAGCCCGACTCATATTTCTTAACTTACGATGTGTTCTTTCAACAATCTCAAGCAATTGAGAAGTGAACGGGCCCTATAAGTTATAAGATATTCCATGTTGTTCACAAAAGGTTCCAAATTTCATTTTGTCAAATTCACTACTATGATTTGTTATTATTAAAACAATAGAACAATCAAGTATTGAAGTAGGTTTTCAAGTTTCTTTCTTAAAATATCAAATTTATTTAGGACTCCATCTTTAGTTTCTAAAAATAATACCCATGTATAATTCGAATAATCATCAACAATCGTCAAAGTGTAGAAGTTGCCTCTATAGCTTTGGATTGGGGATGGACCATACAAATCTAAGTGCAACAACTCTAAAACCCTACTAGTTGCCACTACATTCCTATTCTTATTGTTTGCATGTCGTTGACTCCCTAGACACATATCACAATAATGTCTTTCAAAGCTCAACTTTGGTAAATTCCTTATTAGCTCGTTGGAAGCTAGGTTTTGGACTAACCTCATATTGGCGTGACCTAACCTCCTATGCCAAAGCGTTGTGTTATCCACCATGGATGTAAGACATATGTGTTGTTTGGAGTTATCTCCCAACTTGCATGTGTACAAGTTATTCCTCCTATGACCTCTAGCTAATACAACACCATTTTTACTAATAGTACAATCTACTTTAGTAAACTTAACTTCACAATCATCATCACTTAATTGACTAACACTAATCAAATTAAAGTTTAGACCACTAACATGCTCAACATTGGTAATTTCTATGGAGTTATGAAGGACATTACCTTTGCAGACAATTTTGCCGTTAAGTTTGCTTCCAAAAATGACTTGATCGCCGTCATACGCCTTGTATGAAGTGAACAATCTCCTTTTCCCGGTCATGTGCTTAGTGCAACCACTATCCACTATCCATACATCCGGTTGAAGATCACTTTTGATACAAACCTACAACAAAGATATAACTCATGCTTTTGGTATCCATTGTCTCTTGGGTCCATTTTGGTTAGCATTTAACGTGCGCAAGTTAAACATTCTTGGGTCTTGAAGCAAGACACATAGTTTCTCAATACCAAATTTAATAAAACCGGACCAAGGGTTATCTTGAAAATTATTTTGATTTTGATAACTCGGTCTATAGCCTTGATAAGTTTGAGGTCTAAAGAATCTTTGGTTTGAATAAGAGTTGTCTCTCCTTGGTAGTTGTTGTGTTGGTATTAAGTCGACCTTTGATTATAATTATAAAAGTTTCTTCTTTGATTATTTTGAAACGAAGGTCTTTGGTTATATGAAGTAAAGGGTCTCACATTGGGTGTAGACAAGAGTGGTCTATTATTCACTCAGGGTTGTGTATAACCAATGCCATTACGAGAACCCGAGTTGTAAAATTGTTTTGGGTTTTCTTTCTTTGCAACGGGCACTTGGTTACTGATAACGCTCAAATTTAACATGTTTTTAGAAGCGTTATTGTTGTTTTTTCGTATGGAAATTGGTCATATTTGTATACATTTGTTACTTAATCGTGGAAAAGTGTTTATACATGCAAATATAGCCAAAAGCAGTGAAAAGATGCTTAAAAGTGAAGAAACGAAGTGATCATGCTTGTTGGGGAAAGATTCGAATGGAAGAGAAGGATGAAATTAACGCATGGACAAAGGATTTGATATAGACGAGCTTTATATACATATTTACCAAAGAAATATCAAGTTCTAATGTACCAAGACATGCCACGAAGAAAGGAAACACATGCGAAAAGAATCAAAAGCACACACCCCACAACATGCGAAAGAACGCGAAAAGCAAAGAAAACATAAGTGGGATACAGCCAATCGGAAGAAAAATTGGACCTCTAGCCGATCGGTTGGGAACGACTTGCTTATTACAAAATTGCATTTTAAAGGTGTATGTTACTCCCCATAATCATTGGTGGCTGATATTATCTAGTATTAAACTATCATGGGACCGTTTTTGCTTGGAAGAGAGAGGTTATGAGGCTTATATAATGAGTACTTAGTTATAGGATACAAGTACATCTTTATCAATATATTTAAAAAAAACATAAAGTACTAGTCTCATTATATCAAAGGTTACTCAGTTTGAAAAACGTCAGAAAGAGTTGACGTAAGATTCAATCTTTTGGTTGAGTTGGGAATTGTTCCTAGTGTGGTGAAATAAAGTGTGTTGCTATAGCCACATGATTCTTGTCATGTGTAATTCTCAAGACTAGGTACCCTTGATGTCTTATAATGAAAATTGTTACTTATACGTTTATGAAGTTTTATTATACTACTCTGTTTAATATTGCATGGAGTAATTTGTGATATAAGATTGTGTGTAGAGTGATGTATATGAGTATTCTTTTAAAGTCGGTGATGCATGAAACACTATCTATTTTATGAGTTTGTTGAAAGTAATATCTAATCTTGCTTAATGTGTTGATAAAAACAACTGGGATGGCAAGATTCATTTTTTTATTGCCAAAACATTAGTGCACGAATAGTTGGAAATGATGCTTAAACACCATCCTATTTACTATATTAAAATGGATGTTTGAAAAGTTTCATCACGAAAAAGGACCCAAAGAGGATTCGTAGGAATTCATAAGAAAAGACGTTGATTTTCTAAACAACCATGTGATATTAGACATTGTCATACTATTCTTGATATGTTCCGAAAGGAGTTCATTTAGTAGATTGGAATTTTTATGTAGTTAGAACATGAATACATCATCGATTGTATTTCTACTCATTTTTGAGTTGCGCATCCATAACAGTTTTAACCAAACTTTATATTCATAATTGCAATAATACTCTAGACCTCATCTGGAATTTATACACAAGTAATGCTTTCAGTTCCTTATTGATTTGCTTTTTAAAAAACTATATTCCATACAAACAAGGGATTGACACACNCAAGGATTGACAACCTTTGTTAATAAACAAGTTCTACTATAAATAAACAAATCCCTTGGGACGATCTCGACTTACCCACCTTTATTACACCGGACGAGTATACTTGCTCGTATGTGCTAAAGAATTAATCGGATAAATCGTGTTTATAAATTTTAAAACTTGCACTAGCAAAAACGCACATCAGTTACCTCGAGTGTTTGCAAAAGGAGTTTGAGGAGTAATTGGGTTAACAATAGTTTTTGACGATTCTCCAATTTTCCTTAGAGGTTTGGCGCGTTGACGCGTCATGCAGCGCATCAGCCTCGACAAATTTTGGAGTTTCGTTTTCTTTAGCCTTTACAAATGCTATTGGTTTGGTTAGACTTACGGAAGTAGTTTTTCCATTTTTTGAAAATCCAAGACCTTCCTTATCTTGGGACCTCTTATGACGACTTATGATTTCTTCTAAATCGTTTGTACTTTTCTTAAATTTTGAAAAGTTAATAGACTCTTTTTGAAGTTTAGACACCTTATCATTTAAAGAGTCAACCTCGAGTGTGAGCAACTCACATCTTCTACATGGTTCAACCACCTCTTTACAATGATTTAGTTTCTTGACTTCTCTTTCAAGCCCATAAACTTTCTCATTAAGTTTAGTACGTTCTTGTTCAATAATGCGTTTTTCATTGAGAATATTCTCAAAAGTTTTTCTAAAATTTTCATCAAATTTTGTCAAGTTCTCATTCTCCTTTTGCAAATTATTAATATCACGATTATAAGAAGAAGAAGGATTTTGGGATACCTTTAGTTTCTCTTGTGCCATGAGACAAGTAGTTCCCTTGCTTGGTTGGTCTTCATCTTCACTATTGCTCCAAGCTCCTCCCACGAATGCTTTGTTCTCTCTTGGCTTAGGACACTCATTAATGAATTGACCCTTCTCACCACAATTGTAGCATCCTTGAGTACGCCTAGAGCTCTCACCATCTTTTTTGTCAACACCTCGACTACCACCAAAGTTGTTGCTTCCACCATTTCCTCGGCTACAAAACCTATTTCCACACATAAAGTTTCCACCTCTCCTAAAGAACCTCCTAAAGTTCTTTGCCATAAGGTTGTACTCTTCGTCATCTTCATCACTTCCCTCTTGACTATCACTAATTTCACTAGCTTGGCTTTTAGTGACTTTAGCTTTAAGGGCCAAAGACTTTACTTTCTCCTTCTTATCTTTGGTAACAACCTTGTCATTTTCGAGGATCATTTCATAGACCTTGAGGTTGCCGATAAGCTCGTCAAGAGGAAGTTCCGCCAAATTCTTGGCCTCTTTAATGGCCGTCACCTTTGGCCTCCACTTCATCGGAAGGTATCGAAGAAATTTTCTCACATGTTCTTATTGTAGAAGCTAGGATCAAGAGCCGTGAGGCTTGTGATAATAGAATTGAACCGTGTGTAACCATTATCAATGGTTTCTTCAACGGAGATCGAGAACTTCTCATATTGTTGGATGAGTAAGTCGATCTTGCAATCCTTGACTTGTGAATTGCCTTGATGGGTGATGATGTGTGAATACCAAATCTCCTTGGCGGTCTTGCACACATGGACTCTCTCGAACTCCCTTCGAGGTAGAGCATTGTAGATCATCATTTTAGCTTATTGATTCTTGACAAGCTTCTTCTTCTCATCATCTTTAAGCTCTGAATATGGCTTTTCAACCATCAACTTGGTTTCGGAATCAAGCATCATGAAGATAAAATCTCCATTTTGAATGACCTCCCACAAGTCAAGATCTTTAGACCCAACATAGGTCTCAAACCTGGTTTTCCAAAAACAAAACCTAGCTATTAATTATTGATTGTTGGTTTGTTTGATTGTATTGGGTGATTGATTTTGCGTTAGGCTTAAGAAAACTGGCTAACTTCCTATATGGTAATGTGCTTGAACGTCTTAAGAAACGTTTCTCGGTTGTGTACACCGGTGTCATTGGTTGTTTTTAATGCATAAGTGACTATTAGGGAGGCCATGATAGGATACTAAACGTGTCGTCATAGGAAGAGATAGAAGCTTATATAATTGGGGAAGGACGTACACGCCCTGACGAATGGTATTAAGGAAAACAACCCTTCATCCAAACAATTATAATAAACCAATTAATTAATAAGAGATAGCTAGGGAGTAGTGAAATCTAAGTAAACACATTTTCTGACTATAAGAAGTTCACCAAATTTACTTTTCTTGTTATTTTATTTTATTTGCCTTAGTAATTACTTTTTTTGGGTAAAAGGTCAACGACCCGGTAAATATATTACTCCAAAAAGCATTTAAGTACAAAGGATATGGGTGAATCCCATATCTCATCCCGTTACATTGGCGAAAAGCTTACATAACAAGATACTTCCTATTTTCTAAACAAGAAAGTAAACCACTAAACACATGATAACAAATAACTTTGACAAAGATGTAAACTACTTCCTACGACCTTGGAGATTAAAGCAATACATGGCATTAAGAGCATCCAAATTCCCTGGAAGATCATAAATTTGCTTCGAATAATCATCATAATCATCATAGTCATCAAACTCATCTTCACTCTCATGACCACCACCAAAAAGATTTGTTGATTCTTCAAACGTGTTAAGAACCACCTCATCATCACTATCAGAAACAACGACCTCACCCACCTTAGAAAATGGGTTAGCCCTCTTAGTAGAAGAGGTAGAAGGAGTAGAAGAATTAGCCCTCTTAGTAGAAGAGGTAGAAGGAGTAGAAGTAATACTAATCATAGGAGACCCAACTTGCTCCTTCTCATTTATATCACTCACAAGAGGCTCTTGTGTTGCATTACTCGTCTTTAATGACTTATCTTCATTAACTTCCATTGTACGACCAGAATCCACATCCTTGTTGATGTCAGTAGTAGGAATACCAAACGCATCCGTATCATCCATATTAAGAGCATAAAACTGATTAGATGTAGAAATCTTCGTTCCACTCGAACTAGCCACATCAGAAGCCTTCTTCTTAGTGACTTCCACTTTCTTAGGTTCGGGAGGAGTCTTTTCGGGTTCATATTGAAACTGCTTACCTACAACAGGTTTAGTAAACCCTCCTTGACCCGGAATTGTAGGACCACCTTGCTTTCCCTTCTTCTTGTTATTGACAGTCTTGAAACCATCATTAACAGGTGATGAACTCAAATAAGTACATTTTATCATCATCATTTATCCTATTTATTTGACTTGTTTTACTTTATTATGTACGGAAATCGGTGCTTTAATATTTACTTTAGTGATTCTTAGGTAAAAACAGGTAAAAGGTGAAACTTGGCGAGTTTGGACTAATTATGGAGAAAAATGAGCAAGATGTCAAAAGTCTACTGAAACCCAGAAGATGCGCCGTATCTCACTCAACAGATACGCCTCAATATCATACTTAGATGAATTCAAAGACCATTGCCTGACTTTGAAGAATGTGCCGCATGGAATTATACCATGCGCCGCATATGAAACTTTCGTCAAAGAAGAAGATCAAGCTCGTTCTACTCTAGATACACCGCATCACACAATTGACATACAACGTATCACCATCAAGACTTCACCAGAAACAATCCAAGACAACTGAAGGACATGCGCCGNTAGATGAATTCAAAGACCATTGCCTGACTTTGAAGAATGTGCCGCATGGAATTATACCATGCGCCGCATATGAAACTTTCGTCAAAGAAGAAGATCAAGCTCGTTCTACTCTAGATACACCGCATCACACAATTGACATACAACGTATCACCATCAAGACTTCACCAGAAACAATCCAAGACAACTGAAGGACATGCGCCGCATAAAGATTCAAGTTACGCCGCATCTAAAGGCGGTGTACGAATATTCCAGAATATAATAAGCTTGGACCCCACGCGAAGTTAAGTCAATGCGCCGCATCTGCTCATTACATGCGCCGCATTGAACCCTCAGACATAAATTATAAATACCCCAAGACCTAGACGAATTTTGTATGCACCATAACCCTAAGGAGTCGAATTCAGACGAACAAGCAACACAAGACACACCCCAAATGAAGATATTAGAGCTATAAGAAGGTCCTGCATGTATTCAATTTATTAAGTAGTTTTGTTTTATTGTAATAGTAAGCTTTAATTCATCAGGATAAATGGCCGGTAGTTTGTGAGTACGCAAAATAAAATGCCCGCCTTAAAATTGCTTTCCCATCAATTAAAGTTTATATATATGTTATGTCTTTGGTGATTTTATATTAAGTGCTTAAATTAGCTCTGTGTCTAGCTGAGGCACTGCTTGGGCTGCCATACCCCTTCCTCCGCCTATTGTAACCGATGTCTTTGGATAAGTAGGATATTCCATAAGTAATCATTAAGGGTTACTCGCGATATAATGAAACCAACGAGAAGGTTTTAACTATATACACTTCATATAAAACTAGGCAATAGAAACAAGTGAGCAAGCTGCTTNAACTTGAGTAGGCATTAACACTGCTAAACCGCAACGACACATCACGCGCATCAAGTTTTTGGCGCCGCTGCTGGGGAGTGAATTGTTATTATCTGTTAAATTGATTAGTATTTTAATTAGTTTTTCTTTTATTAGGTTTTTAGACACTAACCCCTAACTTGTTGTATATTAGATAGATTGCATTCATTGTATAATTTGCATATTTACTGTTTTTGTGTTTTTTTATTTTCTATAATTTTCTTTTTGTTTTTATTTTTCTTTCTTGTACTAACTGCTGTCGTTGTATTGTGCTGATACAAATGATACGGCGCATCTGTTTATTAGATGCGGCGTATTGCGTTTTAATTTTATAAAATACAACGCGTTTAATAACTCGAGTACGACGCATCTTTTCCCGAAGATACGGCGTATTCTGTTTTTAATAAGAATTTTTCGAAACCCTAACGCCATGCGACACATCAGTTTTAACAGATACGGCGTATTTAATATTTAAATTAAAAATAGTTTTCGAATTATTAAACAGAAGCGACGCATCGATTATCTCGATGCGGCGCATCTACTAAAACAAAAATCTTATATTTTGAAACGTAACAAAAATACGGCGCATTAGTTTATGCTAATACGACGCATTTAATTTTTATAAATATAGTTGATTTTTGATAACTACTTTGATCGTTTCACTACTCTCGTGCGCAAGTTAGTTTACTTTCAGGATAAAGATGACTTTAGCATCGCTATGAAGACTACATTTTGAACCTAACTAGAGAATCCTAGATGAAGTGATCAAATATGCGATAACTGGAAATTTGCGATAAACAGTAAAGGTAAAAGAAAACTCAATGCTGGTAAGATTGAGTGTATTCAATTTTTTTCAAATTCCAGGTATCCTTTATAGTAATTCACTTAGACTTAAGGAGAGTTCTTTATAAAACCTCTACCAAATTTTTAACGACAAAAGTGAATTATTTAAATCTGATTATTACATGTTCATGTCTGTAAAGAAATTTTTTAAGAAATGGTTTACTAAAAAGTGAAACTTACGTGCTAAACATTGATATAAACTCTCTTCTTATAAATAACCTAAATGTAAAAACGCCGCAATCCACAACGAAAGTTGTGATTTCCGTAAAAATTCTTCAGACATTAATCTGTGTAATACATCATATCCAAATTATAATCTCAATTTTGTAAACTTAAAACGATATTTATTTCTAATCATGGAATAAATCATTATCCGCTAAACAACGAGATAATAATCCACTATAAAACGGTCATGCCAATTGCTCTTATTTTGAAATTATATATATATCATATGGTATGCCGTTTAATCCCAAGTTTAAGCATAAGGAGAAATCGCGAAAACCAAGGTACGTTTTCTGATCTGATTCTCTTGGGAAAATGACACGGTGCATTTATCCTAAAAATGAACCGGATCCACAACATTATTTGACCAATACGGCGCATTATGTTATCTGAATGCGCCGCATTATCTACTCCTTCTACGAGGAAGATATTATTTTAAGATACGGCGCATTACTTTGCCGTAATACGCCGCATCTACGACGGTCTATATATTGCTGATTCTCAGCAACGATTATCATTTATAACTCTAAAAAAAAATTTTTTGATGGGCTATACTATCTTCTTAATTGTTTGGTCAATTTAACACAAAAGGTACTAATCTTAATCTATTGTTGTTCTATTCTTATTATTATTTATTGTATTCTAACCTTTAATTTTTATTGAAAATTTTAAGTGGTACCATGCTTTAAATTTTAATATAAGTAGAATATTTTGATAGATCGGGTAAATTAGTTTAGGTAAATTGACTACTAGAACTGAGTTAAACCGATTGGTGTATGGAGAATTTTTGAAATCGATTACTCTAAGTATTATTACACACTCTGGTGCTGGCAACTATGAGTCGGCTTATGTATAGATGCGGCGCATCTATTTTCTATCTGCTCCGGATCTTCTAAATTAAATAGATACGGCGCATGACTATTCTAATACGCCGCATCTGTTTGTTGATTGACATTACAACCTAATTCGGGTTTTTCTTTATAGATGATTATTGATAAGGCGAAAAGTGTACCGCTTTTCGGGGGTCATTTAAGTCCTAAATCGTATTTATTTAATCAAATATCGCCCTAAATCGTTCCTTTTGGCATTTTAGGTACTTTGGAGTGAAATTCTGGAAAAGGAAGCATTTTGGACGTTTTTCGGAGCATAAAAGTGAAGAATTCGACAAAGTGTCAAAATCTGCTGGAACAGTACTCCAGACGGCATCAAGACCATGCTTGACGGCGTCAAGTCTTGATAAGCCAGAACGGATTAAAGAGGGACGGCGTCAAGAAGGCCATCAAGAAACCCTAACCACGGCAAGGTGACGGCGTCAAGTCCATAACGTGACGCCGTCAGATCTGTTTTTCTATATATATTCGCATAATTTTTAGTCATTAGAGTGGAACTTTTTAGAGAGAAACCCTAGACGATTTTTGCAGCTTTTTTTAGGGTTTTATAACCTTGGATCTTCCATGTTACATTGAAGATAAGTAATCAATTAATCATTCAATATGTCTATGTGTTGTTTGATTCTATCTTGTTCTTGTCTTTTGTTTAACATGCTAGGCTAGATTTTCTTTGTGTTTGCTTAGATCTAATGAAACCTAACTATTAATTATCGATTGAATGGTGTGTTATTAATTGTATTGGATGGGTGATTATCGATGTTAGGCTTAAGAAAACTGGCAGACTTCCGGTTGGTAACATGCTTGAACGTCTTAAGAAACATGAACCAAGGTGTACTAAGGTTATTTTGATTGTATTTAATGCATGAGTGAATTCTAGTGATCCCATGTTAGGAGCTTCTTAGCCGGCTCGACATAGGAGTGAAGTAGGATCTCATAGAGTTAGGGGAAGTCCGTACACACCCCTACGAATGGTATTAAGGAATACAATCCGTCATCCACGCAATTAATACACACTAATCAATCGGTAAAAGATAGTTAGGGAGTAAGGAAATCTAAGTAAACACACTTCTCTCCATATAGTTTTCACAAACATTTACTTTCTTGTTATTTTATTTTATTTGCATTAGTAGTTATTTGGGTTAGTTGACTAGCAACTAATTCCGCCCACTCTTCCAAAACCCGAGATTTTTACTTGCTTTCCTAAAAATATAAAAATACAAAAAGAATCTTCCCTCACCCCTAGACCTATTAGAGTAGTTTTTCAATCCTAACGACACTATTCCCTGAGAGAACGATCAATCCCCCGGTACTTGCCACTACACTATACTACATCGGTCAGGTACACTGCCTGGTGGGGATTGCAAGCTTCTCAAGATCCCTTGAGAGGTAAAACCCTAGTGCGTGGTCGCAATCCCGCGCATCAAAGTTTTTGGCGCCGCTGCCGGGGAATAGTTATTGTTTAGGTTGAATTTTTATTTTATTAGGTCTACTCACTAGATTCCTTTCTAGTGAGATTTTTATTTTATTTTTCTAGGTTTTTCTTTAGTCTATCTTATTTCTTCGTGTTTTTGTTCGTAACCATTACCATCCGCCAACATGGAAGGTGGTAATATCCTCGATCCCAACAACCCACCACAACAACCACCCCAACAAAACCAACCTCCTAGAGCCCGTACTTTAGGAGAGTACTCCCGTCCTAGCCACCATGGCTATCGAAACACCATTGAGCTCACCCAAGGAGCCAATGTGTCTCCCTTGCGATCCGACACCATCCGGTTGGTGCAAAGCGGATGTGCATTCCATGGACTTCGTTCCGAAGATCCAAATCAACACCTCAAGGACTTCCTTAAGATAGTAGATTCCATAGACCTTGATGTTGACACTTGAGAGACTACCCGATTACGTCTCTTCCAATTCTCTCTGCGAGACCATGCTAGTCAGTGGCTAGAGCGTCTACCCGCAGGATCCATCACCTCTTGGGATGATCTCACAACTCGCTTCTTAGCTCAATTTTTCCCACCGCGAAGAACCACAAAGCTAAGGAATGATATCTTGGCGTTCCAACAACGCCAAGGCAAAACCCTCTACGAGGCATGGACTCGATTCAAGGACTTACTCCAAAAAGTCCCTCATTATGGCATAGACCTTTAGCTCCAAGTCCAAATCTTCTATGACCATATCAATATCCCCACGAGGCAAACCATTGACCAAGCGGCCGGTGGTAAGCTACGTGATCTAAGTGCGGAACAATCATAGGATCTCCTAGAAGATCTTGCTCTTTATGACAACGAAAGTTGGAATGATCCCCTTGATTTGAATAAAACGGTCTAGGCAATATCTTTGCCTTCGAACAATTGAAGCACTTCCGACCGTAGGATCATAGAACTTGAAGACCAAGTCAAGTGTCTTATGAAATCCTACGAGGCTCCTAAACCTTCAAGCCAAGTGAACAAAATCACTTCTTCATGGAAAATATGTAGTGGTCCCACGACACTCGTGATTGCATGAACTCCCCGAACCAAGCTTTGCGGACTCGCATCCTCGCGTACCGACGGAGCGGGAGACAAGTGTACACTTCAAACCCGAGCCAAACCTTACGGATTCCTACAACCGCATCTTGGAAAAATCACCAAACCTTAGGTGGAAGCCGAACCAAAAAACGCGCGCCCAAAACAGAGCGTCTCAACCCCACCTAATCGTTTTCAACCCAACGGTTCAAACTCGAACCGTACCTTCAACAACAATCCTTCCAACAACTATGGTAGTACCAATGACTTTGAAGGATTGATGTCCAACTTTATGGCATCTCAAGAAGCTCGTATAGCTAAATTCACATTCGAATTTAATCAACAACAACTAGAGATGACCAATAAGATTGACAACTTTTTGAAGGCCCTCAACAACCAAGTGCTATCACCTCCACATAAGGACGCTAGGAACACAAATAGCGGACCCCAAGTCAAAGACCCTTCTTCATCCAAACATGTCCACTTCGTCAATGTTGTCACCATCAAGCCACTCGATAAGAATATGAAAGAAAGTGATAAGGATGAAGTTAGACTAGAAATTGAACCTAAGAATGAAGTTAAGGAAGTTGAGGTTGATAAGGAAGTTAAGATAAGTGAAGTAGAAGAAGTAGATAATGAAGAGGACTACTTCAGTAGGTTACCCACTAAGGAAGAACGGGCGAATCATAAGAATTTATTCAATGACCCCGAAACACCATACCCCTTAGGTAACCTAATCATCAAAACCGGTGACCCTTCCAACATCAACATACCATGCAATATAGGTCACTTGCATGTTTGGAAGGCTTACATAGATCTTAAGTCCCCAATAAACGTCATGACTAGAGCCCACTACAATCTAATAATGA